>UZAN01045377.1:1757-12174 GCA_900618425.1 Echinostoma caproni
AGGGCGATGCTGCAGTTCTGCATCTTGATGACCAGGTTTGCTAGAGACCCAGTATCGCCTCCTGTGCGCCTCGTCTCTGCTAGCACCCCCTCAATTGTGTTTCGTGCCACACGGAATGGTTGGCCTAACATCTCCTTTAGTATATTCCTGGCTCTCGGGAAGCCCACTTCCGGGTCCAGCATTGCACACCCTTGTATGGCCTCCTTAGCTTTCCCCCGACAGTAGTGTAGCAAAAGCAGAAACCTTTGCCTTGCATCGTCGGTTTTGCATTCAAAGAAATTTTCGTGTTGGAGAATGAATTGGCAATATTGTTCTGGGTTGCTGTCGGAAGGTGTTAGTTTGACTCTTGGCAAATCGACGTTTACATGGGCATACGTACTTTGCTTAGGGACGAATTCTTTATTCGAAGAGAAGCCACTGTGTGCAGTCTCAGCTCGAGGTGATGTTGTGCCGTTGAAAACGGTCTTCTCACGTTTAGCCTGTGATATCTGCTGCCCAGCCAATCTCAACTTATGCTCTAATTCAGAAACCTGCAACCAAAATATATCAATATCCTGAATACACACATGAAACAGCACTGACAGGACTAACAGACCTAACATTTTCTAAAGAATCAAAATGATCCACGCCCCCCCAGTGACTTGCCGGGTTACTCCTTGTTGGGTTCCAGTTTCCTTGGTTCCTCCTCTGAGCATCTTCGAAATAGTTTTCTCATTTGATTCCAATTTAAGTACTGTACGTCAACCAATTCGCACTTGAGTGACGCGTAGCCGAACCGATACGAATCCCGAAGTAAAAACACAATTGATCCGCAATGTTCTACGGTACTGAATTAGGGAAATCATTACAAAATGTACACTAAAGCAAACCTCAAATATGCGGCACAAAGCACTCACACAAGCGAGCAAAATAAGATTTCCAGAGAGAGGCAAACAGTCGCCCACGTTCTCAAACCACGCAAAATTCAAATATGCCGGGCATCGAATCAACAGATAAATAATGATGTGCGGTGTTCGTGATCGAGAAATGTCAATACAAGAGCAACACACAGATAAAGTTATTTCACCATAAATCATCATCGGTTCGGAAGGGTTTTCAAAAAATTCAGCATGCAATACACACACCCTTCTCTTCACACATCACTCTCAACGCGCGTCAACCTCATACCTCCTTGTCCAAATACAGTTGCTCCTACCGCATCATTTTTCGGAAACCTACATTTGACTGATGGCCATTACAGAATTTCCCTTCTTCTTTTGAATAGTCGATCCATCATGAATAAGTTTTATTCCCTCCAGAATACTGTTTTTTCTTCTAGCCCTGACCTGATATTCGTTACTGAATCTCGGTTCCCTGAATCCACCTCATCAGAGCAAATATCGTTATCTGGTTACCACTTATTTAGGAAAAGCAGAAGCCGCCGTGGTAGGGGCCAATTAGTATATACAAAATGTCACTTCCGCGCAACACCTCATGATCACCCCTTACTGAACTCTATTGAGGATTCCATTTGGTTAACACTGCAACTACCAAGCTCTTACCTCCAAATAAGGTGCTTATATAGACCTCCCGGTACTTATGCGTCAGAATTTCTGCCCATTATTGACGCTTTTAATCACCTTACCCCATTGCCCAGGTGTTCCAAACTAATCGCTGGTGACTTCAATGCACCCGACATTGACTGGAACACCCTCAGCTCTCCCTATCACCTTACTGATTTCATCTCATGCATTCGCACTGGTTACTGGACTTAGCACGTTTCATCCCCTACCTGGAAAAATAACATGCTTGATTTGGTTTTCACTCTAAATTTATCTAGTGTCGATACTCGTACATTCGGTTCCTTCCCTGGTCGCGATCATCGAATGGTTTCTTGTAAATTCCTTGCCCCCGTTAATCGTAAAGAGCACTCCCCTCCTAATCCTCCTCAATCTTACTTTTCTCGGGATCTCTTTCCCGCTCTCCTGCGCGCTAGTGTTGGGATGAATTTTTCCAAACATCTCCCTTTCCCTTCTACCTTCCAGATATTACTCCCTCGTGGAGAATCGGAAGAAGCTTTACACTCGCAGGCGAGTCGGTCCACAGACGGAACCCACCATTACCAGGACACCCAACAGGCGAAGGCCTCTCTACGCCCTGTGATTTGAATTTGAATTTGACCCCAGCAAGCGGCCAATATTTATTATTCAAAATTTATACATAACTTGTCACACATCACCTCTTATCGTACCCGTCCCATGTATCATCGACATGACCTTATAACTGGCTTGAAAAATAAATACGCCAAAGCTTAATCTTCCTACTCAAAGTCCCATAACGTTTCCTTATTCATTTTGTTACATAAAATATTTGATTAAATCCGCAATCTCATAAACAAAATACATAAAATCAGGAAAGTGCCGCTTTAGTTAAGGCAGAAAAAACTAGCACTTATGTCGCGTATTTTACGATCCCGGAATGCTCATTCTCATCCCAAAATAAGATACTTAAAATTGCAGAGTAATGCGGTCGCCAATTCCCTTGAATCTATTGAAAACGCTTTTAACTCTTTGCTTAGCTCTTCTACGATCATCAACACATCCCATGTCTCCGTTTCTTCTGTTTCTTCACTTGAGCTTACCCTATCTCATATAGAAATGCAGCCTCATGAGCTGACCAAACCCCTTCTTGCAATAAAACCTTTCACTCGGTTTGGCACGGATGGAATTCCTCCTGTAATGCTACGATCTGGTGGGCCGGACATTCCCCTTATACTAACAAATATATTTAACCTCTCACTGAAATATGGCAAATTTCCCAGTCAATGGAAAATGTTTACCATCATCCCGCAGCACAAAAAGAGACCCATACATGACCCCATTGACTACCGCCTCATTAATCACACCCCCATTGCATAGAGACTATTTGAGCGTCTGGTTAAAAAACATATGACTGAATACCTTATATCAAACAAACTTCTCCACAATAGTCTACATGGCATCCTGCAAAACAGGTCGTGCAACACCTGTCAACTTCATTTCCTCAACTTGGTCACTAAAGCAGGGGACAACAGAAAATCCCTGGCGATAATATTTCTTGATATGATCAAGGCGTTTGACCGTGTTTCCCATGCTCGGCTCGTCACCAAACTGCAAACGTTTGGTACTAACCCCCCCATCCTAAGTTGGTTCTCCTCTTACCTCTCCAATTGCACTCAGTCAGTGTGTGTTGATGGCCACTTTTCCTTACCTACCCCTGTTACTGATGGAGTGGTCCAAGGCAGTGTCCTGGGGTCCCTTCTTTTTCCTCATGTACATTAATGATATATTCCCCATTGTCCACCATGGTACACTTTATTTGCAGATGATATAAAAATAGTTTATGAGTTCCAACCACATAAATTCTTTCATAGCATTGCGTTAATACAAAATGATCTCCTCAGACTTGACCAATTGTGCCGCACATGGAACATGGAATTCTCGGCTAATAGGAGTACCTTTATGACTGTTCGATGCCATATTCACCCACAATCTTTCCTAATACACAACACACCTATTACCTAAAACCCCTCGGTACGTGGTCTTGGGATACACTACCCAGACACCCTCAACTTCTCCGAACTTGTTTTTTTTCAAGTCTCAAGAGCCAAAATATCATTGGCTTCATAAATAGCTCTCTTATACTCCCTGAATCTAAGATGCTTTCTTACCTCTCCTTCGTAAGACCATGCTAAGAATATTGCCCAATAATATTTTCGAACACTCGAGAAAGAGATAAAATAGCTTTGGAAAATGTCCAACGTTCTTTTATCAAACATTTACTAAGATATAATTCCCCGCCTAACGATAATGATCGATGCGCCGTACCTAACATAGAATTCCTATGGCTAAGTCGCATGAAACTAAACCTTTGCCTACTACATAAGATAAACCGCCACCGCATGTCTTCTTCATTGAGTGCTCCATGCACATTTTCGACATCGACGTATTCCTTGCGCAATAGTATATCCCCCGTACTGATCCCTAGATCTCCCCTATCTCTCCGATTCAACTTCTTCCTGACAAAATGTGCTACGCCATGGAATCTGCTTCCCGCTGAGATCCGCGAATGCGCATCAGCAATCAGATTCAAAATAATGCTCCAGCGATTCCTCAATGTGGAAAATGCCCTTTTCATAACAGGTGTGAACCTTCGAAGAGAAGAGGGATTTCAGGTGGGTTCGAACCATTAGCTTACTACAATCTCTATCTTCTAATACGCCGTGACACTTCATGGACAAACTGTAGCGGTGTCCACTTTCTAAATCCATTCTTATCAATACACGAATTCAGCTTCAAAGCTGGATCTGTGAAAAACAATGATCCTGGTAGATACTCTTAAAAGTATTGTAACCTCATGCTTCGTAATCAAAATATTACTGGTTTCCACTCCATTTACTTGGCTCAACTCCGTGGCACATGCTCACCAGGTAGCAGTGTCCGCTTTCTCAACTAAATTCTTATCAGTACACCAATTCAGAATCAAAGCTGGATACGTGGAGCACAATAAAGTTTGGTACATACACTTAGGAGTATTCTGACCTGCTGTTATATATTCGAAATATTACTGGGACCTATTATCGCTGACTTACATCCCACTGTCCTCCTTTCGGTTTGAATCATTTGGCTAATCGCTTTGGCACATGCTATTCAGGTAGCAGTGTCCACTTTCTCAACCAAACACACATCATTACACGAATCCAGCCTCAAAACCAGATCTGTGGAACGAAATCTCTACAGGTAGATACTGGTAAAAGTAATGTGAGCTATTATTGCCTACTTTATATCCACCTGATCTCCTTTCCGTTGGACTGAATTGTCTAAACCCTGTGGCGCATACTAACCAGGTAGCCGTGTCCGCTTTCTCAACTAAATTCATATCAGTACATGGATTCAGCTTCAAAGCTAGATCTGTGGAATACAGCCCATCATGGTGCGTACTTTTATGAGCATTGTGACCTACTGTTGCCGTTAATATGTATCTGTATATTTAAAGGTGTACATACTTCCTTGCTTGATTCCACTGTGCATTGTATTCGTGACTTTCTCTGTTCCCCTTTACCCCTTCTCAGCTGGGTATTATACCAGACTGTTGTGTAACACTTTTTGTTCCAGATTCGGTTGGCTTGGGTCTGTCGAAGGCTTGGGGTCTAAACCCACAATGGGCAATCCGGTAATGGTTGTTGGACACGGCTTTCTCCACCGTTTTGGTTACATGCGTCCGCATTCCGGACCAGGTTGAGGATCACACCCCCTGCCTCACCTAAAAGGTGTTTTAAGGTTAGGTGTCTAGTGTGGAGTCAGTCCCACATCGAAGCGACCNACCAACGCCTGCACAATCTAAATCAATCCATTACCGATCGAAGCCCCGAACCCCATGAATGTTTCCCCAGAAGCAAGCTGTGTTGAAACAGACGGAGAAACATGAACTCGCTGTACTCCTCCTTCCCTTTAATTTTTATCCGCGAGTCTCCATCTCCTCTCGTTCTTTGTTTCACTGATCGTCGATCCGTGTTTTCTCCCATTAATTTCCATTGACATGCTTATTCAGTGAATTCCTCCATCCTCCACACCTACGTCTGTGACCATGTCCGCTTTGTGTTCCGTTTGATTTGCGTTGTCCTTCCGCTCCCTCACCATCTCCCTTATGTATATCTCCTAATTGAACCTTCTTTATACTTGCACTTTTGTTGTAACTATGGTTACTTTGAACATTTGATTATTCTTTGTGCATGCTTCATGGGCTTCGTGAAACATATATTATTATTATTAATATTATTATTAAAATTATTATTATTACATTGATCTACCGACCGTCTCTCCTCACTTCACTCCTTGATCGCCGCACGTCCAAACATTTCACCGTTTATCTCGTATAGCGATTCCTGTTTCGGTCTACTTCCACAGACATGCTCTGTTAGATCACTCCACCATCCTAGCGATTTTTCTCAGCGACCTTGTCCGCTTTGTGTAGCATTTTTATTGCAGCGTTCAACCCCGTTCACCTCTCTCTCGAGTACTTTGTTCCCTCCATGCACCAGTGCACTGTGACTTTCAAATTTCTTTTGAGCTTTTCTGGTGCATATATTTGTCAGGCAGAAAATTGAGGGAGCATGTCAGGGGAATGAACTGAACTGAACCGAACCAAAAAAAGAAAGAAGGGAAGCAAGACAGTTACATCGACCTGATGCGTTTTCCCCATGGAAAATATCATTAACTTGGATTGGTTCATGCTTCAAGTTGACCACAGTTAGATGCCCCAAGTAGTCCGTTCCGTTCTGAATTCAGCAGGCGAATCGCGAAGTGAAACGAGAATAACCAATCCCCCTGTTGGGTAAATGCATCCTCACCATAANNATTGTATGAAAGAAATACGATCGACATCCCCGATCTCAGCATAAGAACATAAAGCAAAAACATTCTCTCATACCACAGAAATCCCAGCCAATGTATGGAATAGACCGTTTGTGGGTATCGGAGAAACAGGCTAGAAAAATAAAGTATATTCCAATTAACAAATTTAAGCTGTTTTCATTTTGTAAGAGTAAGTAAGTTATATGGTTCAATACGTGCTTCTATGGATAGACGGTGATATGGATGGGTAGATGAATAAAATAATGATAAAATTATGGGGCACGATTGCAGCCTCAAAAAACAGGTTCAGTGATACCTTCTTTTTTAAAAAAACTTGCGGAATTCCGGACGTCGTTGCTGGGTGGAGAAATTGATGTATGAATGAACTAATAGATGATAGATGGACGAATGGAATGCTAGCAGAGTACCACCAGGACAAGATTGGAATTAGTTCAGAATGCTAGTTCAACAACCGATCAACCGGTGTGAAAGTTTAAATTGAATGGATAGCCTAAACCGGTAGCGGAATCTTGTCATGCAAAATTAGCCCGCCGGAATGGGATAAAAGAGCAGTCGATTTTCGGTTGATCCGTATCATGGGTTGACTCAGGTCAACGGAACGTTCAAAGGGGGGCATTCAAATGGCAGTAGCCTCACATGGAATGCGAACGGGTAGAGAATGAACGAGCCGGTGGAAACAAGCGTGGTAAGAGATCACAGGGAGACCATCGATTCTTTAACGGATATGTTTGCATACCAAGTTGTCACAAGAGCATTTGAAAAGGATGGGGAGGGGAGAAACATTGCAGCTCACTCATCGATGTTCGTCCTGAAGCAAAAGAGTTATTGACGGTCGGAACGGATACAGTTGGATCAACGTGCATGCGGACTGAACGGTCATATCAGAATATCCAAGGCGGGAATGAAGATTAGGTGAACAGGATAAAAGTGCGTCATTCGAGAAAGGATCGGAAGAGGAAATGAGTGAGAAAATGTGCCGTAACTCTTTAGTGACAAAATTCGCGCAACATATCAAACAAGATACTAGTCATGCCAACAACCCGNGTGGCAATAGGAGTTCAGTTTCAAAGAATAACAATGATCATGTGCGAAATTTCTTTTCTGCTGCCTGAGAACATTCCCAAACCTTTTGCTGACAACAGGGAAAACTAAACTGGGTCAATAACCCTCAAAAAAGAGGTACCAAGTGGCGTTTAGAAATGAAAAATGAAATGGAAACCGGTGCAAAACTGGTGATGACCTGTAGGATTTCAAGGATGGTGTTAAAAAACAACTCAGAGCATTGAAAATAGATTGAAACGAGTGAATAAGAAGATGAATATATGACTGTATGAACGGATGGATTGATGGGGAATGATGTAAGACCGACACTTTGTGCTGTAATTGATTTCTGGTGGCGAAGAACAGAAAAACAATGGAATCATCTGTAGTTGTGTGCGTCCTATAACGTTTCTCGGTAACACAATGCCCATCGGGCATCCGCGGTTAGGGTGAAACAGCAGGCACAGTAGTCACATTATTCGACTCCGAACGAAACGGACAAAATATTCCTAGCAAACAACACACCCTGTCGTAGAGAAACATTATTGGAATAAAAATACAACCAACCCTACGGGAAACATTGTTTAATTGATGAAATAACTGAGGTTATTTCACCGCTGAAAGTAAGTAAATCCTGTCACAGAGCACCATAAAAGTGTAAACCGCGCTTTGTAGCTCATGGCTTGCGGTTACCAATAGGAAAAACGAAAACTTGGGCTACTATTTATCTATTAAAACACTTAAGAATATACTCTTGATAATGATCATTATAGTAACACATTTTATCAACACAATAGACAACTTTAAAAGATAAACATTTATTGAATTGCATGCGATGCAAATTCAGTGTTTAAATTTTTATTTACGAGAAAAATATATACTAATTATGAGTAGTACATCGACTATTGTGAAGCCTTGCTGTGACTATACTGCTGGAAGAAATCTGGACGCTCGATTGGCCGTGGCCGTTATCAGTCCTGTGCAACCCGATCTGAACCTGGTCCATGCCAAGCTAATGCTGCTTCTACTGCTAATAGTAACCATAGTACTAATAACCATATGTTCATTTGAATTGGACCGCGCTTATTTCAGTGAAGACCGCAGTTCTAAATGCGACCGTCAAATGGATCTTATTATCGCAATAGCGAACCGGAAGTCCAGATTTTGAACTGAACCAACGCTGTCCACCTTTCCCGTTTCTGCATTTTCCCAGGAAGCGTTCGCATGGCCGCGGTCCCCCTCCTGAAAGTTGACTGTATATTTTTATACTCAATTAACAAAATAAGGAAGTAAAAGACATTATTCCTTTATTTATAAAACCCGCTATTGTGGCAGCATTGGAACAGTTGCTCGAAAGGGACCCGGGGGCGACTGGTGTCCTGTGATAACAGCCAATTCAGATTGACATTCAATGAAGTGAGGGAACTTTCCTTTGACATTTGTCATTTCTTGCTACCAAATGGATAGACTAGATCCCGGGATGTCGGAGACTGGAAGTTATTTATCTTCTCAAAAAACATTTAGATAGCGACAATATTGAGGAAACACATGCTAGTGCAGTAACACTATTTTGCATTTTTTACTGCTTTGCCCCTCTCATGTAACGGCCCAATTTTGCTTTATTGCCCTCTTTCACGAGATCGCATATGAACTCGAATATGGCACAATTTTCGGTGAGTCGTGTCGTGCGCTTGCTCTCTGTAAACCTTGATACTGCAGGTTGCGTACAACTCTCAACATTCGTTCCAGGCTTCGTTCTTCATCCGGTCTAATTCTGGGAATTTAGGCGATGAGTTTTGTCTATTGATTTGGTTACGCGTCACCGCTCAGCCCGTCTTAGGTGCTAAACTAGACAGTGTGGAGTGAATAGGAGGAAATGCTATAAAGAGTATATTATATACCTGTACCAGAGCACACACGGAAAACAGAAAATACGCAGAGTTGGGAAATCCTTCGAGATGTTATCCTGTCGGTTTCTGGTCGGATTTATAGCATCATCCAAGATCATCAAGACAGCGAAGATAGAAGAAGAAGAAGCTTAATTAGCGGAAGCAGTGTATTCTTATAAGCCGCCTACGCAGTAGTGATGTTGGTTTCACGGATATGCTGAGTGTACTAGATTGGATTCACTGCATCAATGAAATGTTTCAGATTATACTGCAAGTTAACCGGACATGAGGAGAATCTGTCGAACATCATTCTAAAATTACAATCTCAAACCAACAAATTAAATGGATCTGTTCTTCATTAAGGCGATCTTCGTGATGCGTTTTAGCGTTCTTTAGCAAATACGGGTACAGTACCTTTATATCTGATTACCAAACGGTGTGATAGTTTATTGTACAGTATAAATAATTTTCTCTGATTCACTGTTGATTTTAGCATTCTGTCGACAACAGCGAGGGGATTAACCGGAGGTGTCTGAAGAAACTACCAAATCATCTGGGTTTTTATATGACGAACCCATCGTGTAAATGAGGCGTAAGCTGAAAAACTGCAAAACAGTGTATAGCTGGTTCAACCTGCTTGGGTCAGGGTTTTCTAAATGGCTCATGAGAAGAAACGGGTGATTAAACTTGATTTCCTGTCGGTTTACAAACTTGCGATTAGGTTCTTCGTTTCTCGTAAGTAGCGTTGTGTCAGATAAGTGACATTTCTGATGTGGACGAACATGCCGTCAGGTTTCATCTACATACACGGCGCTACGTTTGTCCAAACAACCACCGACGAAATGAGGTTGGCGGGAAGGAATGTGCACCGGCATGCAAAAGCTGTGATCAAGCAGTCCGAAAAGTGGGGGTTCAACTCTAAGTCTACCTATATTTCCACTGCCCACCACGAAAGTTGAACTGCATAATTAGAATGAAATTGATCTCAATAGAGTAAAGAAAAAGTGAAGGACTTGGGACTCGTCGTATCAAACTTCAAATAATCGAGGCAATGTCACAGAGCAGTCACCTTAGGTCAAAGGGAACTCGTTCGGC
>UZAN01045377.1:12657-32735 GCA_900618425.1 Echinostoma caproni
GTCAAAGGGAACTCGTTCGGCTATAATTCACTTATATCTGCAGGAGACCCCAGGTTTTCATCCCTCTGTATGAGGCTGTAGTCAAGCTAAATTCAAAATATTATGTTCAGTAGTGAGCACCATACTCTCGGAAAAAATAGTGAATGTCTCAAAGAGTTGCAACATCTCGCTGCTAAGATTATGGCTAAGCAGATAAGTAAAATTCATGAGCAGAGCCCCAAGGACCTTAGTCGGTTCTCGTTAGAGGAAAGAGAATCAAGGGGGATTTCCTCAGGGGTTTCAAGATTAACGGTAAAGTTATATGAACATCAAGGACATATTACTCATCATCTCTCCAAGTGGCAACACACGCACAGTCTGAGACTGCACCGTAGTCTTGTAGGGTTTGACGAGTGTGCCAAGCATTTTTAACAGTAGTGTAGTACCTGGCCCAAACAGTCTACGAGGGTTTTAGATGATTGTTTTCTTCATTCCAGAAAACAGGTTAAAGATTCTTACCTATCGTAATGTGCACAATTGACTAGGGCGTCATACTGTCCGTAATATTTTACCTTTCAATAAAAACCTTCTGATTTGCAATGTTGGAAACCACAAGATTAGCTGACAACGCAACTAGCTGGACCAAAGATTGGCCTGAGTCACAAACTGATCTAAACTGAACCATACCCTTGATAAGCACTGAGCTCAATTTTCGTTTCGCATATAACTAATCAGTGGTACAACTGAATGATTCAAAAGCAACATTTGCGCAAACATAAATATCATTGAAATGAAAGGAACTTGGTTTGACCATCCGGTGGAGTTTGTGCGACTATCTGGATCAGTCTGAAATTCGGTTTCTTCATGGATGAATGATTTGGTTCGGCATGATGCAGTACCGAAAGAGATATTTCAATGAAAATCACCTTCACTTCTGAAGGTCTTTTAGACATCACATATTAAACCTCAAAAATCTTTTTAGTTAAATGGTTGTGTTCCGTGGAGTGAACGTTTTGTGTATGTTGTTTTGTATAACTTGTGTAAACTTATATTCTCACATTTCAGTTGAGCGGACTAGGGGCATCGATTCGTTTGTTTCTAACACATTGGCGTTAGCCAGTCAAGTTATCCGCCAGGTTTGTGAGCCCAGATTAATGTCTACGTTTTGGGTCTAGACCGTTTGTTCTAATGTGATTGATGTAATTTTAAACACAAAAGTATTAAAAGCCAGTGGTGGTTTGGTTCATTATTTATTCAATCAACAGCCAGCAAATTAATGAAAGAAGCAAAAACAAACATCTTTTTCAAATCAAAGTTCGTTATGGGACGGAGAGGGGAGGGATCTTTTGTACCATCAGGACAGACTAAAATTATGCATCAACTGATTTGTCACACTCAGATAGAGCAAGATGTTTGTCGTAATGAGCAGCATTTCGTTGGGAGCCAACAACCAGTGCGTGTGATTGAAGAACATCACTCGAAATGAGTGGGTAAGGACAGTTCGTGGACATTTTTCAACTCGAGATTTTGCAATAGTTGGATTATCTTTTTCGTCAATAACCGGAAGCAAACCTAACTTTACTATGTAGATTTCAATACACTTCACGAGCTGCGTTAAAATCCTGTGGGATTTTGGGGCAATAAAATGTGCAATTTGATCATATACTAATTTAATTAATTGATTCAGTAATTAATAGATGGTTTCATTTCATTTTGGTTGCACTCAACTAGCTGAACTATCTGGGTCAGCAGAAAATTCATTCACTAAAAAAGAGAAATGCGTTCTGATGCATACTGATACAAATATTGTTTGAGCGATTTGAAGTACAAACTCATCGGACAGAGAACGAGTAAGGAGAGGCNNNNAGGAGAGGCATATAGCAGAAGTTTTACTGGGTTGACGATACGGTGTGAATATTCTGAACTAATCGATAAAACAAGTGTGACAGAGCGCGGATAGATGATGTGCGCTTAGTGAAACAATAAGCTGGAGACTGGAAAAGCGAAAGCAAACAGGCAAGTGTTGCGAAATACATTATCAAGAATTGTCTTGTTAAAACGAAAGCAGTAGGCATATAATGTGATGCTTTTGAATGACCTGTATTAGAATGTAAGTTGCCATACAAAAATGGAAAAACCAACAACATAACTTTAGTATACCAAGGTTTTGCTCGATCGGAATGTGCGGTATGGGCACGGTTCCAAGCAAATCGCACACAGATTATAAAACCGGTCCGAGTCTATCAACGCGGGAAACTAATAGATCAAAATTCCGTAGTAGGGGTTAGCCGTTTGAAAGAAAAGTGGTTTGTTGCACAGATATATGTGTTGGCCGCTGAGACAGGAGTATTAGCGGAGACGATAAAAAGCTGCAGTTTTGGTTACCGTGTCTGACACTTCTCAAGACAGTCTTTTGAAGTGAATGGCTTAGGGATTAGCTATCAATCAACCAACACTGCAACTTAACTTTCGCTGTATGAATGTGTGTTTGCATCCATGTGTAAACAAGTGATCGAGTTCGAGCCTTTTACACATCCATTCGTAGAACACGCACAGAATTGGGTTTATCTTAGAAAAAATATGTACTGCGACAGTCGTCGATAACTGATGCCTGAAACCATCACTCTGAATATTGGTAACTCAGTGCCGAAAAGTCGGCACACAAGCGCATAATGCTTTTTCGATAAATTGTATTTGTACTCTGCTCAGTAACCCTCGGCTATAGCTTGAGGTTCAATCACCGAGTCCCGTTAAAATAATGTTTACGGAATTTTGTTTGTTTGTTGAAGTCTCTTTTCCGTTAGCGTTCTCCGAATCAGACCTTTAGTTGTCTTCATGTTTTTCGTATGTATTCTGCTGAACACTGTTTGCATGGGAATCTGTAAACGCAGCTTTGCTTAGTCGCTCTAAATCCGGAAGAAATCATAGCGCCTTGGGAGATCAGGAGATTACTTTTGTCCCTTTTCGGTTTGGTTGGTTTGATTCTTGCTAGTTCAAGTGTTTATGAACTGTGATGGGCATTTGGTATTTCGGAGCACCCGGTTTGGTCGTTGCAGTTCTTCACTATGCCACCTGGCTAGTGCCTTTTCATAGGTTGTGAATGAGTCGAATAAGTATAACCATAAGTCAGAGAGGGCAGGTTTACTGTGATACTTGTATTGAATGTACAAATGAAAATGGGGACACAAGTTCCAAGTATTTGATCGGCACAAACATCACTTGTCGATAAATGTCGCAAATCTGAATTGACCCCAGATATCTGAACACCATGAACAAGTGTGGTAAGAACGGACTTACGCGACGTCCGACCTCCGTCGGTGAGGTACGCAAGGATACAGACACAGACACAAGCACACCATTGGTTAACATCGGGTTACATTAAAAATCCCGATCTCCCTTGACTTACGACCTTGTCATACAATAACTAGTGCACTTGCGTATAGCCAACGGTCATTTTTATTCTTAAACTTTCCTCATCTAATCAATGAACCACAAACTGTACATAGTGAAGTTGCTTTACCTAATGAAAGGTGCTGGTTGAGCGCTTCACCCAAAGATTCACTGTCTAATCACCACAATCAGCGTTTGTCGTTCGTTTTGTATAGAGGGTGAACTAATGTGAATCTAATTTCTCTGGTAATTGTCTTGTGTGGTATGGCAATTTTCCTATTTCACATGCAGGGGAACTTCGTTTCCAATTCACTAAATGCACTGTACTGATAATCAGGAAAAGTGTACACCTCGTGATACAAGACGCCGAGTGCATGAGCGATTATTTTTTCGCTTCTCAGTAATTGCGTATGGCAGATTGAGAGTGATCTTGTGGCACAATAGAAAAAGAAACATTGAAAGAACGGTATTATACTTAAAATAGATTTTCAATTTAATAGTACATTCGGATTGCAAAGCGCACACTGAACTAAACTATCTTGGACAGCAAATCATGGGAAATTTGAACAGAAGAAGACTGTTACAAACCACCACGGTCACGTGGTTTACGGTGATTGCTTGTAGTTTGGTAAGTAAATGAGTGTGTACGTGAGCGTGCAAGCGTAGTAGATATTCATCTTTCGGATTTTCATGGTACACCTTTTCTTATTTCAAGTTACAGGTTCGTGCGTTCCAGGAGTCATTCCTGTCGATGACACAAACTGTAAGAAATAAACATATGGACCTTGATCAGATGAGCCGGAACGAACTTACGGTGTAATAAAATTATTTAATCTATTACGTAAGACCGTTTATATGCTGTGGCCTCCCTTAATTTTGTCAGAGACTCTCGAATTCACTGACGATTTTGATTTCTACACAAGCTTCGGTATACGACAGTGTTCGGTCACCGCATGTATAGCTTTACACAAACCTGTTCAACTTATGTTCTGTATTTGCATCGTACAAAAGTAACCCTACAGTTGTTTAATCTGGTCATCCTTGGAAATCTACATGCAATTTGGTTACATTATGCCGTCTCGTAGCTTTCGTTCATGTATTCATTCAACTGCACATATACACCTCAACCGCATGCATTTGTGGAAACGTAGTCCAATCATCGCAAAAATATCATGTCGTGACCAGACAAAAGGGGTAAATGACCCCAGCCAAAAAGAAGAGGACATTTGCCCCGCGAGTTAGTTCAGCGCTGAAAAGGGTTGGGAATGACTGAGGCCGAGTATTTACAACCAAAAGGACAGAAATAAAACAGCCAAGCCACAAACACTGTAAATGTTGACAGTTTTGTTAACAACGGTGTTGATTGTTGTTATCTCGGCTGGTGGTCAAAACGTTTGCAAACAAGTGAGAGTGACTAAAGATAACCAGGTTGACGAGAGCGAACTTGTAATAGTTTATCAAACATCATTGTCGCCAAGATCCAGGGACTCGCTCGTACCCACTTTGAATTGCCAACAGAGACATCAGAATAATTGTAACTGAACCTCCACCGAGAAAGAAGGTGGGGAGATGAGATGAATACAATGTTCTTGAAAAATACATCTCCTTTGTTGATTCATTTTTATCAACGTTTCTTCATCCTTAACCATATCAGAGTATTGCTAGTTCTGTTGAACTTCAGACGATTGCATTTTGGTCCAAAGCTGCCGAGATTTTCACACTGAGCACGATAGCGATAATGGATGCAAAGGCTTCCGCGACGAAATTTCTTTTCGATATATCAAATCAGGCTGTGTGTCTCATATACCAGGCGATATCTGAGCGGCCCATTACATTCAGTTTGTAACGAGGACAGAAGCGAGCAAGCGAATGTGCCAAGGCTAGCGGCAGTTAATGCTAGAGTAGAGAGTGAAAGCACGAAGGTCAAATGAAATTGCGATAGAGAGATGAGATGGGCTGATTAAAATATTGACAAGTATTACATGTGCACTGATGATGCGTGGTTGTTATTACAACCAAATTTTATCACTTATCACATTTCCTATTAGGGTTTGTAGTATTATTTGTTTCCCTTTGTTAAAAATACATTGATTCAGTCTTTAGAAACGGGTGAGTGGCCAATCAAAGGGCTACCATACAACACAGAATGAAGAAAGTCAGGCGATAGGGGCGGGATTCGAACACACGTTCTCCCGGGCGATATTCCGGTGACATTTACCGCTCGGTCACCACCGTGTGACATTGGTAATGTATTGCAGTTTCCGCACTGCATTCTGGAATTGAAGCTATGGAAATGCTAATGGGTAAGTCATTATGGTTTAGGAATACTACTAGGAGATAAATGGCCCTATTCTTCTTTCAACTTGTGTGATTTTTTCATCCTAACAGAACTGATTTTCGGTCATATCCCCTTCTATATCAGAAACTACTGTTATTCATGACAGAATAATGAATTCCAACCTTGTGAGCAACACCATTAGTATCATGAATGCGAAAGCCTAAATTGGTTTACAGTGACTACTCATGTATTTTGCAAAAGATGTGTGATGTCCGATTATTCTCACACTAATCGTTTGCAAACATCATTCTGGCATGCGGCTTGCACGTTCAAACACTGGATGTATTCAATCGATGATATAACGCATCATTCAATCATGCACAAAGGTGCAGCAGTCTACAAAAACACCCACCTAAACCCGTTGCAATTTATAATGGTTTAATCTGGTTTTGTGGACTTTGAGTCGACAGACGTTTAATGGGTCACGTAATGACTAAAAGAATTGATTTTGTTGTTGACCAGGTTCACGTAACTCATTACCACTTGTGAAAGTTTTTGAGAGAACGTCAAATTCCAAGTTAATTGTACTCACTCTGAGTGCGGCAAACTATAAACTGTAAAACCTTTCAACTTAAAGGCGCAAACACTACATCATTTTACCAAGCTGCAATTCAGGCAAAGTCCAACTTTATGCGGTGATATGAAACAAAAATAGATGAATTTCGGGGACTCATCGATGTTGGCATGAAGAAATTGAATTATTGAGAAAAATCACCGGTTTGGGTTCTTAAATCAATATTTAAAAGTTAACTGAACACGTTGAATCGCAAGGGTCAACCCCACAACGAAGCTATATGTTGCCAAAAAATTTGTTAAAGGGGGTTTTGGTGGAGATTAAAGAAGTTTGGAGCGGCATTCATTGTTGATTGTTAAGTCAGATGCTAGCCTACAATGAAGCACTCCAATAAGTGTGGGTTAATACAGTAAACTTGGGTTATGTTTAAGTCGTAGTTAATAATCTTCAGTAGATTGAAAAAGACAGCATTACCAACACATCCAATTCGATAGCGTCGTACCTACTTATAAATTTAGAGAGAGTCAACAAGAAAACAGCGCAATGGAAATTCCGGGCCCGAATACCTATTTCGCAACACCATGTGTATCCGTATCGCTTATGCAGCTAAGTGATTCATTGTAGTGAAACGTTTCAACGAATACCAATGTTAGGATGCTATCAAATGGAAAACATTAGCTGAACTCACACAAGGGAGATCATTTAACGCTCGTGATGAAACAATCACCGTGGCGAAGTTCAGTGTCTTGACCACGTTCCAAATAATTACACACACAGAATTACAGAAAAAAACGCCAGACTCTGATGTCTCGATCTATCTGTACCCAGTTACTCGGATCCCCGGGATAACGGTCAAGAGATTGTTCAAACAGATAGGCGGACACCACCATTCCTGGCTGATTACGTTGGGTAATGTGGATGGGGCGAATAATGTTAGCAACAGTTGAACACGAGTTCCAACTCCATCACCGCCGGCCAACATAGCGTGTAGAAACGAGACAACCGGAAAAGAGTCCTGCGTTTTGTAATACAGTTTATCAAAATGTTCAGTGATTTTTGTACACTTGGTATCACATGCGGAACTTACTTTGAAATGGCCAATTAAGTTCATTGTTTACCAGTTGCTGTCTCGTGACTTCCCGTCTAGAGTAAGGAGTAATGGGAAGATTGGACTGTTACGATCAGTGTCGGAGTGAAAATAGAAAATTCATGAAGACTGAGGTTACGGGGATTATAAGTAGATTCACGAGTGCCACTATTTGCAACACAGCCATCAGTGTCCTTAAGCATAGACTAATCACTTCAAGTGTATTATTTGAATGTCCATGCATAGAAAAGATGAGGACTGACCGCCTGACAACTGCTATAACTACAATGAGGACGGTTAATAAATGTTATGCATGGATTCAATGCCATTTGACGCATGTATATAAGCTACCCCTAAAAACATATATTGGTAGTAAAACCCAAGTACATATTTTGTAGTTCCACAAAATCTTACTGATCATGAGCATTAGTCGGGGTATTGTGACTGACTAACCAGCTTTCGTATGATTGTTGAATACAAATAATTCCATCTGGACATCTCACTCGTTCAGGCAACCGATCGCTACAAACGTTTCACATTTCGTTTCGTGACGGAAGTTTTAGAAATTGCAGAAGTTTTCCCTAATATCAGGGTCATTGTTGTCTTTAAGAATATTCCCCCAAGTCAGGTGAAGTAAGTGTTCTGTGTACCAGAAAGATGTATATCCGTCACTCACGTAACCAAAATAACATGACAACAACAACAAAGACAGACACATCACCTGCGACGACAAGAACACAAATCAACCACAAGAAACGCATGCCATAAATAGGATAGGAAATGTTAATACAAGGCGTTTGCAAGTTAGGATTTGATGTGTTCGGTAGAAGCACGGTATCCAAAATGAGTAAAATGTTTTGACAATCTGCGTGGAGGCTACTGTAGTCGGATCATAAAATTAACGCGGCTACACATTTCCTCAATTCGACGTGGATAGGGTGTTCACTGTATGATGAAACTTCCGTGAATGATTTGTGGCGAGGTAAAACGCTTGGGAAATGAAAGATGGCCAAAGTACTCATGAAACATCACTAGAATAAGAACAGTGTTAATTATACCTAAAAATTAGTTCGAAGTCCTTTAAAAATAAACCAGAGATGGCGAGTGATGTGGCGTTTAGCCATTTCGGCTGGATGTAAGCTACTAAAGACCAGCCTGATACGGAATAAGAAGGTAATCTGACTTCCAAGAATGTATGATGGATATTTTGGGGCCAGGTTTGGTCCAGGTAAATAGATAAGTAGCCAAAAGCAGTTCACCTTTACCCGGGGAAACAACACTTTAGTGCATTTTGAAGAGTTGTGACTTAAGTCATGAGTATCCGACAATTCGCAGAGCTGTGGGATGCTACAATATAAGTTGGGGAAATTATCCTTCTCAATCGGATGGGAAGAGCCGTAAATTATATCATTTTCATGTGACAAACAGTCAGGAATTAGTGTTCAGTAGAATGAGCAACATTTAAGGTGAAAAGTGGTGTGGTGACCACGTAGATAGCTCCAGGGAGAACAATAAGCGTTCAATTGATGAAAGGGGATACCGTTTAACGAAAACATCTAAGAAAAGGAGGGAGGATTATGATATTAGGAAGGGAGAGAAAAGAGGAGCTTTGCACTGTCAGTGCTAATACAAGTGTCATCGTAGTGCAGTAAGCACACTCTTCTCCTCTCTTTTTATTTGTTCTATATTTCCCGTTGTTGGATAAATGCAATGACCTTAAGCGCCCGACCACCGCCACTCTAATATTCAAGAGACAAAGAACGTGATGAATTAGAGCGACATGAGAACCCAGAGGAATAACGAGTGCCAAAGGAAACTAAATGTTTGAAACCATCGATATTTGTCTAAACCGAATATTTGGTCAGGATCATTTTTGGAAAACTTCTAGGGTAACCGACGTAGACGCATTGAGATGGAATACATGTCCGGCTGTTTAGCACAAAGGCCTAGTGGAAACAAATATCTATAGATTTGAACTCTTGCTAACTGAATATAATTGATTGAATGGATTAGTTAAAACCGGATTTAGGGTAGAAACACAGTCATTGGAATTGTGTCTCAACAACTCACTATAAATATTCGAAGCTATACGAGTGTGTTATTGCATTACGATATGAAAAATACACTAGAGATAGTTTATTAGAGTGATTAGCATATGAATGACGAAACAAGATTTCCCAGAAGTATAGCGCAGGTTTCGCGGTCCTTACCGCTCGTCAGGTAGACTTAGCCTTTATTCATTTTTCTGGTTATTCTTAAATTTGAACTCCCGACGTGATTGAAGCGGCGCAAATCACATTTGCAGCTCGGAGAGTTGATTTTGAAACAAGAAAACCTCAAAGAATAATTACAATGATTCTGTGTTAAGTGCTGTGAGTTGAATGCTCCCAGTCCCAACCAAATCGACGTATCTAATCCAGCAGTCAATACAGAATCATAGCAGTGATTCTTTCAGGCTTATTCATATCAAACTCAGCTCCACGAGGTGTAAATAAGATTGGGATTGCCCAATATTTTATTAACGTTTGAGTCTGCTAATCATCTGCTGGTAGTGTACTGTTTGCGGATAGACCAGACAAATATTTTTATTTGTTTTGAAAACATTTATCTAAACAAAATTTGATTGAAACGTTCCGATTATGAGTTATTCATTAAACCAACCGGTATTCACTTCCACATGAGTGTCAGAACGCTTTCAAAGTTTACGTATGTTGTATCACATTCAAAATGGAATATGTTTTACACAAGTCACACCAAACTGTACAAAAGTTTTCCCGAACTACGGTTTACATTCACGTATAAAGCTAAATACGATCATCGGTATTATTTGGAGCTGATGTGTTAATAATAATAATAATAATAATGATAGTCTTGGTTTAAAACGAAATGCATCCATGCTTGCTTTGAAAGCTTTCTTCGTAAAAAAGTATTTTGCTGTCCGTATTGGCAAATGGGTTCTAGATGCTGGCACTTATTTAGATTAAAGATGAACACTATTCAACTGGGGAGGATGAGTCATTTTCGGGCACTGACCGAAGCCGGTCATCGCACAGCTGAACAGAAGACTGTCAAACAGGTTAGTAGACTGAATGAATTGGTTGAATACCTGGGGTATGGATTCCACATGTATAGAAGGAGATGCATTGAATACTACAAATCAATATATATATCTATATGTTGCAAGGGTTCCAGTATAGCTACATTGAACTTGGTTTCAGGCAATCTAATAACCGTTCCCCACGAAAAAATAAACGGTCGGATCCTGTCGCGAAGCTGACCATGCTTAACAGGACAATCAACTCACTAATTGAGTCAAACGGACAGATTCAACGATTCAGTTACATTGAGTTTCATCCATCATTTCCAATGTACTCTCGGTTCGCGGTCCATCAGAAGGACCAGAATGAATGTGTATGTTCCAAAAAACTTGTCACTTTGAGGAGGAAAAATTCTAGCAAGTGCTGTGGCACAAAACTTGATGAATACCTGACATTGCATTGACAAACTCAGAGCTTTCCGTATTATCCTCGAAACTCGAAGCTAAAGGAGGCTTAGATATTCTGAAGGGGCTATCGTAAGCCGCTTAAAGTTTGACCTATGCGTGTAAAAGACCTTCATGATGCAGTTGCAATCACCGTGATAATTTTTGGTTACATCCCCTAGACCTTCCATTTCCTCATCTCAGCCGTTCCCCTACCCCATCGTTGACGATTCATCTTATTTCTTCGTTATGTAACTCTTTTAACCCACTTAATTGGTCAATTTTCTGTTTCGTTACCCTTCTATATCCGTTCTAATTCATTTTTCACTTTATCTGTTTGACATTACTTCATTTTCTTTCAACTCTATTTCCTTAGTGGTTAATCGTTTTTCATTATTTAACTCTTTCTATGTGAACATAATCTTTTCTGGAATCTCTTTCACTACTATCCCTGTCCTTCGTTTAGTTATCTTCGGTAAAAGGACTCTGGTAAAATATGAAGTATCCTTTTTTCTTTATCGGGTTTATTTCCACTTGAACCCACATACTGCTGTGAACGTCCGTATATGTTATTCTTCTTATAAGATTCCGGCCTATTTAGTGTATGCAGACGGCTGACTCAGAATATGCAAAGTTGATAAACGAAACCAACTATGCTCATATTATGTTGCTTTTCTCATTCAGTACGATAGAATTTGTAGTATTTTAGATACGTAATCGGTCTGATCCACGAACAAAATACCAACCTCTTTGTCCTGTTTGCTTAGGACGATTCCAGGGTTACGTTGTAGATCTCCCAATGCATCAGTGTGGCTATCGTGTTAAGTGTATCGACCGTAATTGAATTGAACAGAATAAGCCAACAAAATTAACACAGTGGAGAGAAAAAACTTTTTTATAAAAGTTGCATTCAAAGCAGAAATTGCCGCAAACCCCGTTCAGTAGAGTTTTATCCGTCGCAGTAAAATCCTCCCTTGATACTGAAGAGTTATGATGAGCGTTCTATACGTCACCAAACATCGGATGACAAAACAAAGTCAAGCTGTCTGTATTCACCTCATTTATGATAGTCTATCAATTCAACTGCACCTGGGTTTCAAATTCCGTAGGTCGAACGACAAGGTAACTATCTGAACGTATCAAAGAACGCAATCCACTCTGTCACATCTGGTGGAACTGGAGCTGTGAACCTCGATTTTCGCTCATTTCATTGAGACACTTGGTTGACGTGCCCTAGGCATTAGCAATCATTCGTCGAGTCTTACTCACTACACCCTTCGAGGGCCAAAACGGTTTTTGACATTCGCGATCGCAGAGATGAATGACAACCTACTCAGAAAGCTCGAACTATGTGCACAACGAAAATTGATCCAGGCTCTCAAACTCCCCGGGCCACAGGAAGAGACCATGGAGTAGCATAGTTAATTTTGGTTATTCAATCCAAACAGCGTCTGAATTTGAGTTCCCTCAAGAGATGAGGCCCGTCGTTGGACAGAGACACTAAGAGATATGGAACAGAATATAAATCAGTGGCGCAAATGCTATGCAGTCTGCCTGTTGAAATCCAGTGACCCGTAAAAACGGTAAACATACACAAACAAGATCAAAAGTGCAAGTAAACTACATAAAGATTTTTGTTCCTTTTGTTCTCAACTGTTATCCACTGTAACTGTTTAACTCCCATCTTAATGCGTTCTGCATCTCAATATCTCCATCCCCTGTTATTGTTATTTATCAATTATTGCTGACCATTCCGATAGTATATTCTCCTTCTACTTGTGAGATCTTGGGGTCCTCTGCTGTTGTAAGGGATTTTAATTACAAATAAAAACCAACAAGGCTAGATAGGTTGTTCAGTGCTTCTTATTTTTTTCTTTCACTCTTCTTTTACTGCAAACATAACAAAACTGTCTTTTAATCAATGAAACAGGTTATTATCCAAGGTGGAACGAGCAGTATTCAGGCTGAATACAGGATATTCAGAGGACGGATTAGTTGTGCAAGAACACTTTTGAGATCAAACCTTGTCTCATTCCATTCAGTGTTTCTCCTCACGTATACCGAACCAAAAAAATGGTGAACACAACACAACAACTAAACACGAGCACGGGAGCATATTTAAGATGCGAAGCACGTGACGAGGCCAGGCCGGAATCACTGAGCATGACCTCTGCTGCGGTTCACAATGACCGCATGAAGCACACACATGAAGGGGAATATAAAGACCTGGTTGTGTAAATTAAATTCCGAAAAGAAAACCGGAAATGATAATCGATAAAATCACACTCGTTGGTATTCCGTTTCTGTTCCATTGAGGTGGATCAAAGCACTTGGCGGTCGGATCTTGGCTGGTCTATCAAAGCTATTTGCATACATTTCACAAACTATTAGCATCATGCATACATATATATATATGTATATATACTGGATTTCGGGCGCTTCTGATTTTGACATCCAATCCCCTTGGGTCACGTGTAGTACCGGTTGTTGGCTATACCCAATCCAATCCAATCTGATAATATTCAGTGCGTGTGAAATGTCATATTCGGAGAGCTAACAATAGCAGTGGTATATGCGCTGTAAAAACAACATGCAGTTTTGACAGCTCTTAATATCCCTCTGACACGGATTGTCATGTGACGAAATGTGGATGACTATTCAGAACACTCCAAAAAATATAACTGATCACAAAATAAATTTGTACTTGAAACTATTGTCTTTGATATATTTTTGTTTATACAAATGCACAACCAGTTTTCAAGAAAGGGACCGCGGCCATGTGAGAACTCTTTGGGGAAATAGAGAAATACGGACAATGAGCGGCGACCCAGACTACTTACGGAAGTGATCTTTTTTATTGCTTAAAGGAAAAAACGTCTAATTTGAATAGTAAAAGTGATTAGATAGGCAATGTTTGAAAAATAATAGAAAAAAGTATTTGTATTCGACTGTCATTTAGAGGGACATCGCTTGGAACATTTCGATGCACAGCAGATAATGTTTTTTAGCCACACTCATAGTCAGAGCTTGTTTTGCAAAGTGATAGTCGCAGATACAGTTTAATTTTCCGGGAGGTTGCCGACATTTGAAGTCCTTGGATTTTCATGAGAATCAATTACGGAAATTGTTTTGATTCACAAATTGATAAAATAAAAATAAAAATGTTATTGGCCATCAATTTCGCGTGTTCTCATTCAGCTGTAAACGCACATTTATATGATCATGTAAAACGAAGAAGCATAAGGGTTGAAATGCCAAGTCTATTTCCCTATCGGTTAAGAAGAGAGATGTCTATATGGAACTGCCTTTTAAGGGAGATGATGTGACAACAAGGATATCTCGATGCTCAACACACGCCATCGAAAGGACGTACTATGCCGCAAGACATGATTGTCCACGGTAAGTTTCGTTGTCTCACAGGCACTAATCTGGATTGAAAAGACATTAGTGTTACCTCCAACTGCATCTATTCATTTCAATGTACTTGCGGTCAGCGGTATATCAGAAGGACAGAGCGTCACTTATTAATCAGATTGTGTGAACATATTCCGAAACACCTTGGTCTTCGCGGAGGGAAATTACCATCTCGTGCGATTGCCCGTCATTTTTTAGATTCCGGTCTCAATGTAGACGCACCCAAAGCGTTTCGACTCATTGCGAGGTCTCGAAGTTCACGGACGTTTGCGATTCTTACAAGCGATAAATATTCATCGCTTGATAATTCAAAAAAAAATAATTAAAAAATACAGAATTGTGCTTAGTGGCTTGCACACATTTTCAAGAGAACTGGAAATAGGCTACCTCCAGTGAAAGAGTTCTTACTGTCCATAACCCCAAGCTCTTCTGCAACTTGTTCATCGGTGATAATCAGGGTTGGTTGATGGTGCAGTTTTGTGATTCCTGGTGTGAGTAACATTGTATGATATCCGTTCCGTCAACAAAAGATCTATTCAGGTTATTGATTTCACAAGGGCTAGTAGTAGGGTGAGTTGACCGGCTACAGAGTAGTTCCAGTCTGTTCCTTAGCTGTCTGTCAAACTTCTCATTGATATAAGGCTGATCAGTGGTCAGCAGGCGAGGCTTAAATGATTGTTAGAATCGGTCCATGCCACTATTGCGAGGAATGCATGTCTCCACCTTCTATTGTTGCATGACATTACCAATAAACATAGTAAACAACGTTTCGAATCATTAAAAGTAACTGAAGTACACACTCAATATTATTTGCGCCATCCAAACTATATTTTATGTTGTCACTGTCTGCTATATTCTATGGAAAAGACCAACTATTCTGTAAGCTCTCAGAACACATCTGATCCTGCTGAAGAACTATTTCCACTTGTGTGACTCAGGCATGTCCAAAATCTGATTATCACTTTATTCCAAAACTCCTTTTGAATAGAGAAGTCAGAAACATGGGTTTGCACAATGTATCCATGGTCATTTCGCTGCATCTGTACACGTGCAGACTGCAGTCAAAGTCATTTTTATATAGTCAGTGAGATAACTACCGTGAAATGAAGACATGATTGCTAATCACAACGCACAACATGACACAGTAACACAAAGAACGGGAGAGGGTGGGGTAATCTTTTGATGAATTTAACTCATTAATTTCAAAACACCGTTTCGCCTCGACGAAAATGGAAAGAGGAAACAGATAAAAAAGTGTTTACACAATACATTTTTCGTCATTTCAGCATCTGTGTACACGTGTGGAATCTTATTAAAATCATTATTATTATTAATTTATCAAAAAATATAAAACAAGGTTGAATATATATTGTCATCATTTGGATGGTATATTTATCATTAGTAATATTAAATCTACCTAGAGATTTAAGTTGCCATTCCGTCATCACCATTTGTCTTCTCCTTTTTTGTATTTCACCAGACAGCATTTGTTTGATGTCAGGTTTATTCCTAAAATTTTATTGTAAATTTGTATACCAAACAAATAGAAAAAAATTGAAGCATCATTATTATTGTCCATAAGAAGATGGAATATATTTACCAGAAAAGTAGCATATTCTTCGACTAAGCGTGAAAAAAGATCACAGAGAAACACCACGTCGTATTTTGCTTCTTGGCGCAAAAATTTTATTTCACACAGATGGTTCAGAGAGAAGATCGGTGCATTAAAAGTTCACGTGATTTGCTAAGTACCTGTTTGTCACAAGTACTGCTCCGAGGTCACCCTCGTAGAAAGACCATTTCACAGGGCGCGAAACATATGCAGAAAGAAAACTTGTGGCAGTGAAAATAAGGGTCATACAAAGGGTTACATGTAAATAAATATGCGCAGCTATACTTCTGAAAGAGATCGCGGGATCGTCTAAAAGTGGAAAGGTACTTTGTTGCATGCATCGATAGGACAAAGAGGAAAGGGCACCATTGATTAATTGAAAAGTTTCGCACTGTGTACAAAAAATGAGGATTGACATATTTGAAAGACTGATGTTCCCAGTGGGCCTCCAAACATTCCTTCCCTCCATTACCAGTCACGTAACCGAAATGGAATATTGTGTCATACCGAGTGGAGCATTTTGAATCTTTTATGGCACAACTAACATTGGGATTCACAGAAATACTAGTAAAATGTAATCATTTATTGGTATAAAAAGTGAACAATCTATTGGTTATGAAGTCTGTCTTGAGTAACTCTACGAACATTCTTTCTATAGCTTCACATCTTTGCTTTTTGACAATGTAAATAGGTGCTGGGAATCGATCGACCACAAGGTCATTTCAATTCGAGCAGTGTGCACATTCCAACCAATAAGGTCAATACAGATTACAACCTTTGATTTCGGAAAGAAATCTAATTAGTTAAATAAAACGTTCTCGCTGTTATTGCTGGTTTCTTGCAAAGAGAGACAATGATATTTTATACGATACAAAAAGAAATGCGTTGTGAACAGATAAATCTGAGCTAATTATATTTAATCTTTGTTGGCTACGGTCGATATAGTGCATATACAGCGCCATCCTCCCCCCACCCACACACCCCGGATAAAACGTGAGAGCTCACAGACAAAAAAACCAGACATGTCATGCTCTCAAGTGATACCCGAATTGCTGTATTCGCGTGCAATATGTCATCATCGGTTTTGGTCTACACACAGTTCGGCTTTGTCTATAATCGCCCGCTCGCGAATATGTTGCATGGCTATCTCAGACTGACTCATTTTGGAACGATGTTTTATATTTCTATGCATTTCTAATGATGGTGGGTACGGACGAAACGGCTGTATATTCAATTACGATTTCATGCATTCTGTAATAGACCAGATCCTTTCGTATAGTTTTGATAGCTATGATTATTTCATAAATAAATAAGTTTATTTGTGCATGTTAACCAAATAAAAAATAATACAAGTAAACTGGTGCCGATAGAGCATCTAAAAATAATGAAAAATTTCAAGGAACAAAATAAAATAAACTCAGTATTCTCAACGGATGCACAAGAACGACTGGATAAAACATATAGCAGTAGAGTGATATAATTTATTGAAATTCATTGAAACCACCCAAATGTAAAATGACAAAGTATTGAAAGCAAAAGTGTCTGGACAACACAGACCACTACCTCGACGTAGTACTGATTCAGGAACTGTCAACACTTTCAACCGTAGTTTCATCTGTTCTACGTATCATATGGTTCACTAAAAAAAATGGTTGACTACAATGGCAGTTTACGTTCAGATTACAATGGCTAAACACACCGTGCAATGATGTGGTTACTGCCCACACCACTGTCCACTTTTGGTTCATGACCAAGCTCTATCCAAGATTATTTTCGGATACAAAATACGTGACATCAGACACAAACAGAGTACTCATCAAGTTGAATTTCGCCACTCGAACAAAAAGCGGGCACTTTCAGACGTTCATATGAATAGTAAATTCTATGAATTGAGACAGCGTATGGAACACAGAACGAGAACTTCAAAGGACAAATACATCCACTTTCGCAAGTTTACGTAGAATAAATTGGAAAAAATTCAGTATGTTCTCTGGCATACGGGGCTGAAAAACTTGGAAACGATAACGCAACCAGAAAGGAGCACCAGGACATAAGAAATACCTCCGTAAACAATGCGTATCTGGAACGTTCAGTTTGTAAGATGAATCAGTACTGCGGGGATATCTTAAAGAAGACCGAGGTTCGAAGATGGCTAGTATATCTTGCCTTGGCGTTCAAGAGGACACACCAATGAAAGCGATATGCTGACAACTATTTGACGCTGCTGATTGACAATATTCTATACATTGAAGCGGACAGTTTTTGCGTCTTACTATATGATGTTTATGGCTGAAAGGTTAGATGCTCGACCATGCCTTTTCTATTTAGTGCATTTTCTGATTTAAGTATACGTCTCAAACATTGTACATACAAAACTCAGGGTCAAGCAATTATTCGAAGGGATCGGCGAACAAAGCTTTGATTGACTGAACAAGGAAACGATGGAGTCAAGCTCTGTTGCGGTGAAAACACTTAACTGAAGCAACTACTTCATGAACTGGGCCGAAACATTCCGTTCATGTATGAAGTTAGTAGTCGACTATCATGCTAGATTCGTCGTAGTATGCTAGCCACATAGAATGCAAGAGGAATGCATCTACACAGTCCATGCCTGTGTCAAAATCAAATTGTCCTGACGTCGTTTTTGTTAGAGCGAATTCTTATGTACTGTTTTTCTATTACTAGCCTTTCTCGGCATCTGTTACTGTTATATGTATTTATGAGTTTCTAAGTTTTGCAATTGCTTCTTTGAAACAAATTTAGTGATCTCCAGTTACCAGTCATTTTTTGAGGTTTCTCTTATTCTTGATCAGGTCGAGGTTCAGGGAATTCATTGTTTCTAGTTGCTTCATATTGAAAAGATTGGCTACTTGAACTCTCTTTCACCGGGTCTTTAAATGGAATAAAAGCTTCATGTTGAATGGGCGTCAGTAACGAGGTTCTTACAGGATTGTCATGGGGATTTGAATATTTGTGAATATTTCCTTGGTAAAAGCTGAATTTTCGTTAACACTAACTGCTTTCGAATAAACTACTGTGAATTATTTGGGCAGCTGCACTTGCAAGCAACAATATAGCTCTTGTTGTTACTTGTTCTAGAATCTTTATCACTTCTTGAGCGATTACATGATGAAGAGAGTTCCTCATGTTTGATACTCGATGTAGTGGAGCTTCCGTTTTGTGAACATTCAACAGACTATTTAAACGAGGGATGTGGTTATCACTTGATATAGATGGGTCACAGTCCGATTATGATGTCCAAACTTTGAGATAGTCTATCACTTGTCGTGCCACCTAATCTATCTTATTAAGTAGTATGATTGATCCAACCAAACGTGAATGAGTGAATCTACTTCACCAGAAAAATATTGTGAGCAATCAGCTAAAACGCTGGTCGGTTTGGCCTGACAAGCGATTTCTCCAGTACAAAAGAGGCTGCTATGTCCGTGGACAGCATAGTGACGTGTGATTATCTGTCCCTTCATCAAATGCAATCATCGGCATACGTACTGTCAATCTATGAGTAGCAAGAACTGGAGGCACACCCTTTGAATAAAATCTCAAGTTATTGAGGATAAAGCTTAATGGCAGAGAACTAAGATATTTTGAATCATGGTAGATGGTCACCTAATAGGAACATGATGAAAATCCTACACAGTACACAAAGTGTCAAAAATATCATTTTTTTCCGTTGCTTAATCATATCAATGGAGCATAATATGTCATCAGAGATTTACGAAAGAACGGGAGACTTTGAATCACCCTTGTTCCTCACTTTAAATGTACGTTTCGTTAGGTGTCTTTTAAGTGATTTGGAACAGGTTAGCGGTAGGCAATCAACTAAAATTTTAGCACCATATTTCTAGGTTAACTGTTGCACCCACACAGAGCACTGGGCAGCTTTTTTATCCTGTTCGCTGTTTGAGTCCTGACAGGAAGACAAAAAATATGCACTGCTGACGAGTCCCAAACAGGACGACACAGCTGTCCAGTGCTCTTTGCTCTTTCCATTGCTTACAAACGCATTCAATTAGTGGGGAATTTACTAACTTCCAGGCAGTGAAGCCCACTCCCAAGACCACCAACAGTGCCTGACGCCTGTAAACAATCCAGTGGATCCTTCCAAATTCACTACTCTTAATTGTTACACGGTCACGGTGGCTCAGGTTTGCACACAAACTGCTTTTGAGCACACGGAGTGGGGTTGCAAAGAAGAATACTATTTGTCTCTGCTGTGGCTAGACTAAGAAGCCGCATATACTC
>UZAN01045380.1:3273-21052 GCA_900618425.1 Echinostoma caproni
ATGTGTCATGCTGAGCTACGCAATCAAAATTCTAGACAACACAGTACACTGATGCGATTTAATTAACCACGTGAAAACAGCTGTACAAATGCTTTTCGCTTCCTGCTTCCATTGATTGAATGCGCGACAAAATTCAACACAGAAACTACCGCGGTTCTCAAGTGTGTTGAGTCAAAAACCATTCAAAACTATCATTTCCAACTATTCAAATAACGTGAATGGTATTAATTATTCTGGCACCAGCCGTGTTCAATGCATTACACGGTTCACAATCTCCCTCTTTGTCCCGGATCCTGTGATTTCTATTCGTTAATAAATGACCTCTTTAAGTGCTGCATGCACATGCACAAAAACAGTTTACCAAAGAATGAGAAAATCCACGGATGCATTGGGATGGTGATGACAAATCTCTTTCAGTTTGGCCGTTATCGTTTTCACGATTACATCTTTGCAGGGGATTTTCAACGTTTGCTTGAACTTTTTTGGTTATTGGTGGATAAATGGTACGGTTTATTAATCATATAGGTGATAGGTAAATGAAAGACAGCTGATCCAAGTAACCCACATACTGAATGTGGCATCCCCGCTGTCCGGGATATATGAGGCAAACACAATGACAATCATTCTTTCACAGCATCGTGAAGAGTTCCTGTTGTTCAAAGGGTCAATCGTATGATTATTATATTGTGTATGCACTGTCGTTTAAATTCTGAGAAATGATTGAGGTAAACCAATATCGCTAATGCTGTCATTTTATCTTGGTTATTTTTGCAATGTATTGTTACTCACGGAGTTCGTCAGGGCTTTAACCGATAAGTGTTCCTTGTGTGATTCCGGCATCAAGCGTTAAAAATATATTTTAGAATAACCGTTTTGGCAGAGCAATGCTCTCTTTATACATTGTGTGATGTGCCCTCTTCCTCCTTTCACTCTCACTCTCTCGCCTTTAAATCAGTCCATTTTTTAACCTTGTACCAAACATTTTAGCTAAATCGATGATTGTTTTGACACGGTTGAGACACCTGATCTGGCGACTTACATATTCACCTCCTAGGATGAATACATCGTTTCATTTTCGGTGACATGATTACTCAAATATGCAAGCATACGGGATTGATATCTAATACCCACATATGTCTTCCTGTTTTGGTAGAAATTAATCAAGTGGAAAAATGTTGCATATCTTACTTTTATTATTATTATTAGTAGTAGTAGTAGTAGTAGTGGTGGTAGCATCTACGGCCTTTGTTGTTGTTGTTGTTATGGTGGTGGTGGTGGTGGTGTCAATTTAGGTGACAACAACCATTGATGAAATAGCTGGTAGACCTTTTCGAGTTCCATTCAGGCAACTTTCAATCAGTTAATTTTAATTGACTAATCAAATTCGAACGACTTTGGTAGTTTGATTGTGATTATTTAGCTCGAAAATATAGCTGTCGAATGTACATAATTCAACACACACTCGACCGAGACAATTATTTTGAATGCAAATTTTTCGCAAACACGGTGAACGACACTTAGAAACCATCATAGTCGTCCGTTGTGAGACATTTTCATCATTTCGATGCCATAACTACTACCACCATTCGTGTACGACAACGCTTATCGACCCCTTGAGGTGTTATCCTCGTGTGTTTGTTTCTCGGGGTATAGATGGTAACACTGATTATGCCATTACATGCACAGTGAGATGGGCAGTCCCGAGTAGAGAGAGCGCACATTTAGGTGTGATAATTTGAATATCACTACCGTCATTAGTATACGAGGTGAACGTTACATCCCCTCCCTCTGGTCGGTGAGTGCGAGTTCGGAGTCCACTTTTCTCAAATGCGTGTGTGCGAGCGCACTTCTAGATCGATGCATTTCCAACTGATCTGAGTAGTTGAATCGAGCACATTCAGTTGTGAGACTGTGTGTGCACAGTTTGCGTTCAAATCAATTCATTTGTCGTTGGATAAGTAGTGTGATGAAACCGCTAACGCACGCGGTTGATCGACCAGTTTCGATTGAACATGAACATTCGTAGTCCATAGAGAATGACCGAAACTTGCGGTTTTGTGCATGATCTTTCATTTTCTATGCAACGGTAGACGAATTCACGTACCATCTTGTTGCGCCCAATTCGTACTTGTCCTCTTCGGATGGTGGGTGAAGCACAATACGTTCTGTATTGTATTCGATTTGTCCAATTCTCGAGCATACACGGATGCCGTGATATGTGCAACTTGTAACATTCTATTCAGTTTACAAACGCTCGGTTATATCAAAAGTACTACTACAACAGTGAGACCCGGGGGTGCGAATGACCGTGAGTCAGAGAGAGAGAGAGAGAGAAACAGAGCACAAAATATGGAACACGGAGTGCGACCTGCTCAGCACTAAGGTGAGCCACATGTTCCGTGCGCATAAAGCAGGGGCCCGAGAGTTTTGTCAACAAGTTCCTTAACTAAGAGCCAGCAACTTTGGAATGCAATTTTGTAACGTCTTTTGGATTGATTGTGTCAGTGTCCACAGCATCTTCATTTCGGTATGTTCGCTTTGTTCTCAAACCATGACCTTACTGATGAAAATTAACAATAACAGCGTATTGAATCAATGGATTTGTTGAATCTTGCTTTAATGTTCGACTAAGCATGAGTTTATTTTCGTTGCCCTTGACAAACTGGTTCATGTTCAATAATGATCATACAGACTAATAATAATAAAAATACTTGTTTTTTTCATTCATTTAACACCCTATACCATAGGAACTCTGAAGAATTTTCCAAAACCAATTTTCGCTGGTTAACTGTTTGCTTGCTAGTTCACAACAACTAATTAATGAAAAACGGTCCTGATCAGTTTTACACTACGTAATGCGCACGCAAATGTGACACTGTTTTTATTTGGAATTCTTCAATGTTTTTTTACGAATAAATACACTGTAGATCTCATTTCCGATTCAGAACAATCAATTAACATGGAAACTGGGTGCTGCTGCTGCTGCTACAACACTACGATCAGCGAAGCTATACTCTACCAACCCCATCCCCTAGGGTTGCGGAAAGATCCGCCCACGAAACCGATCTACCTCCAGGTGCAAGAAAAATGCTTAAAAAATCATCAAATGCACAACAAAAGCTGGTGATAATTCACAAAACTGGTCCACTTTAGAGCCCACGAGTTAAAATCGAATAGTTGGTTCCGGTACCGTATGATGTCAGCAAAAAGCCAATCATATGCGAAATTGTGGATAAACAAAAGCACATTTGATCATCTGTAAGGTGTGCAATACGTCTGCTTTGAACCTCTGGTGTTCGCAGGTCATTGTTCGATTGCACCGTTGTTTGTCATAATTGAACATTAAATCCTGGCTTTTCACGTTCACGTTTTCTTTGCTCTGAATATCAATTGTTTGTGGCAATCATAACCTGAGAGGTAACACCAGCCAGGGAGCTACGCGTTCCAGTTTCAAGGCAATGGGTCAAAAGCCAACATTCTTGACTAATCAAACACGATACTATTCAAACAGGAGTCTTCTGCTTCGGAGCACAGGAACGGTGATTGGTGGATGCCTGCTTAGTAAGTGATATATCTAATTGCATACTTGTTGATCCCGATGATTTCTTTCAATAAATGAACCGCCGTTTCCGTGACCTTTTACCTGCTTCTCGTTGATGGAATCTGATCACTAATGCGATTCCGTGATTCACTCGTGATTGTGATTCCTGATCCGTGATTTGTGTCTATTCCGACTAATTCAAAACTCCATACTATAATCTAATTATCTTCCTGAATTCTGACAGGCACAAACAGGCTATTTTCGATGGATTCATCGCTCCGTGGGGCCTGCGCTATGAACAGTGAAGCTTAATGGGCGCCACAATTTCATGGAGATAGCATGTGTTATCACACTTTTATGTTGAGCGAAATAGCCTTCTCCGTGACCCGTTATAGCGCAATGCTTCTACCTTTCAGTTCCCAAATTCGACCCCTGCAGGGTAGGTCGACGTTTGCTGGTGGTACAGAACAAGATCTGGTCGAGTTCCAATGCGTTACAGATTTAGCCAAGTAGTTGTAACCGCAAAGTAACTACCTTTGATAATATTACATCTGACCCGATCGTTCAAAATGCGATTATGCATTCGGAATTAAAATCTGTCAAAATTTGGTGATATTGTGTTGACGAATTTGAAAAAAGTATATCTTTGATTACATAAACAGTCATGGCAAACTATATTCTAAGTTAGAGATCGACCAGAGCGAACGAAATGCACCCAAAATCTGTCTGTTTTACGGTTCCGTTCACTGGTTAAAGAAGATGTTCTGATGTTCCGTTAAACAACAAAACTTTGAAGCATGAATGATACCGATCTAATATAAAGTTGATTTAGTGCATGCGAAGTCATAGACACATCACGGTCTGCGAATTGATCTCATTGTTCAAGTCCCGATAGGCGAACAAACATTGGATCATGAGATCCAGAATGGACGGAACTACTGTCCTATGCTATTTGCCAACTTCACTCACGCGATACTGTCTCTTGGTCAAAACACACGTGATTATTTTGCTTCATTTTGCTGGCGACTGCCATGGATACTTCCTTATAATTAATTACGGTGATCCGGGACTACAAGATGACGCGTACCCGGTGACAAGGTGTTACAGATTTTGGACAACTGCGATAAATCAAATTTCACGTGTGACGTCAACAACGCACGTACGTGTCACTGCTTCTGACTGCATACCATAGGCAGATCGTACCAGCCAATCAGAAACTGTGCGGTCCAGACAAAAGCAGAACGCTGCCAGGAATACTGGAACGCGATTGGTAGAAACCCGGATAACCAATGAACTTACTCTGTACATATTATTTAATCCCCATTATTTCTTCCAATAAATAAACTACCACTCTTGAGGCCTTTTTCCTCGAGTCTCAGTTGTGTGGGATATGGCGTGCAAGTGCCAGTGCGGTTCAGTGCTTACGTGATCCATTCCGTGATTGTTTACCCTAGATTCGTATTCCGTAATCCGTATTGCGTGGTTCGTGTTCCGAATTCAGTGCGCATTACTATTACTATTACTAAAATCATTACATTAACCCAAGGGAATCAGCATCACGACATTAGTTGCACAGTTGGTCAAAATTATACCTTTAGTGCATTTTTCTGTTATAAGGATAACATTCTCGCTGCGAAACTCACCAGCTGTCAGCGAATCGCAAATTACGATCGATCGCAACGGTTTCTTGGGATATGTGAATGCAGGATAAGTGTGTGTGAGAGAGAGAGGGAGATAAAGGGGCAAGTCAAGCGTACTGACGTGTATGCGAAAATCACTTTCGGTCACACCAATAAGTATTGTGGAAACAAACTCCGACTGTTTTCAACGTAGCCATCATAAGACAGAGAACCTGACTTTTCCGTTTGTAATGTAATGCCACGATTACGAAGTGTTGCAGACGAGCTTGTTCGTTGCTGATTCCTATTTGATTTCCAATGTATTCCAGATATATCTCTTTGGAAAACGGGGCATTTCAAAAGTAAAGCTGACTTTTCGCTTCTGTTCACCGCGTGAAATGACTTTCCAGCTGAAGTTCCATTCCCGGTCGTGTGAAAAGATTTGTATCAAACATGATCCTATTGAACAACGAAACAAACCAGAAAGTTCACATCTACCCGAGTAAGGTAAATAATTTTATCAAAATAACACCACCGTGCGCAACATCAGTCGGGCACCGTGAGTGTTGATCCGGTAAATTGAGGGGCGGCAAAGACAGCCTTTTTGTCCGCAGTTTCTGATTGGCTGGTACGATCTGCCTATGGTATGCAGTCAGAAGCAGTGACACGTACGTGCGTTGTTGACGTCACACGTGAAATTTGATTTATCGCAGTTGTCCAAAATCTGTAACACCTTGTCACCGGGTACGCGTCATCTCGTAGGCCCCGATCACTACACAAACCCTCGGCATCTTGTGTACTGTTGAAGCTATATGCGCGTTTCTTCTGCCAGGCTGTACCCTTCGTAATACGGAAGATTTATCGCATCGACCATGATTGCCTACTTCTAATTGGCCTTAACATATTTCTGGGGATTTTTTAAGAACTTGAAAAGCATATAAATAAGTGACGTGAAAGAAATTGGGAATATATGTCATTTTGATGCTAAAAGATAATAAATGACCATCTCCAAAATGAAGATAAAATTCGATTGGTGAACCAAGCAGCTTTTCGATAACTCGCCAACTGGGCACTCAAACATTTTGAAGAAACTTCTATTTCGTTCAATCTGATTTAGATCTCGTCAACCGTGGAGTACATTCCATGTGTCGACATGTGATAATTGGTTTGGGGGTTATTTTACAACGACAACTATGATAATGAGTCCAACAATAATCATTTACTAGAATTCACGTCACACAACAAGTGTAAATCCATGTTCAGTAAAGTGAATGCTACTAACTGAGGCCTACCAACCACTGTGTTGTGTGGCAGCTCTTCGATTAACCGCTTCTTGCTTCCTGACAATTTTATCATTATGTATTCAATAAAAGAAAATCGAAAAGAAGAAAAAGAGCTACGACGAGGTTCAACCACATTATTTGCCAGAACATGAGGCCTCTGTTTGTCGGATTATTGTACATTAATGAAAGTTATTATTGATATTATATTGGTAATTCGAACGGTGACTTCACTGATATCAGTACACTTCATTTCAATTGGCAGAACTGTTTCATACAGTTCGCACAATTCTCACGTAAATGCGGTGGAACTACGACATTTTTCATGCCTTCTAAAACACTTGTCAATCTAGCATCCGCATTAGAGGAGAATGCACACACACACACACACACACATACACACACAATCACGTGCGCGCAGACCACATGCCCAGGCATCGCGATGTTTGGTTTCACCCAGCGGCTGAAGTCATCACAAGTACCCCGAACCGATTCGCTATACACTCACACCAATGAATGGGAACTTCGCACTGGAAACACAATCGAGCTCCAACCATGGATTAGGGCTGTGACATAGAACACCATCACTGCAATCCCAGACGCACGTACTAATGGGCCAATTTGAATGCAGCCCTGAGTTGGCAATGCGTTGGTGGGCCCGTATGGTAATTGATGCTTTTTGAGCGTATGCTTCATTTTGTACATATCACAGACCTCAAATGCGGATTATTTACTCATCTTTTCAAGTTCTCAAATTTATTCACTAGGCGTTATGATACTGTTCATTGGAACAAACACATTAATAGTATGAGTTCAGCTGTCCAAGTTTGGAAAAATTTGGCTGAGATGATCGTTTCTGCTCCCACATTGCCTGGAATTTCAACCAGCAACAACATTAGTGCGTTTGTGTCATACATGGAAATTAAGTTTTGGACGGTAGAACTGCTCAAGAAATGTCATCTGAAAAGTCTTTTTTTAATTGTTGGCTGGAACAAAGGTGCAACGTTCGATTGCCTAATCAAATGAGTGGCGAAAAGCTGGACACAAATTTCAAATCAAACAAAGTCGTCCCTGAGGGAAGAAAAGATGGGAATACGAATTGCTCAACTCATTGAATTATATGATCTTTGCAAGAGCTGTAGTATGCTCGTGTGGTTACGGTTTCGGGATGTTGATTTGGTCTTAGTAAAAAATAACATGAATGACTTTTTTTCTATTACCAGAAGCACTGAACTACAAAACCCCAGATTTTTGTCTCTCACTTTTTATAAGAATCTGCAGTTCCTAGCTCTGCACCAATATAGAGGACTGATCGACCTTAGAGATTAAGGGCACCGTTATCTCCACCCGAATTTCTTGAGTTCCAATCCCGCCACCACCGTCCAACATTTCCACTTTTTTTGTATCTACAGACAATGCCTCAATGGCTATAATCAACCATTAACATTCCTATCATCATAGTTAAACATCATTCGAAATAAAAAAATTTCGGATGATATCCTCGCCTGAAACAGAGATAAATGCGGCAGGTTTGCAAGAACCATTCTCCAACTATTTCATCACCGCTAGACAAAAACTATCCTATCCGTAGATTGATCAGGTGGAAGCTTACTGATTTATCCGACAGGTTCCACCTTTGTCCAGCTGAACTTAGCTCATTTAGCTGAATCTTAATCCATAAATCTGTTTGCATTGCGTCAGTCGCCTGTGCGCGGAAGGTCTTGCCCACGGATTGAGAAGACATGATGACTGTAGACACACGTGTACACACACACACACGGAAGTACAGACATGCACACATACACACACAGTCTCATACAATTGGATTTACGCTCCTAAACTACTTGTCCAAAAACTAGAACACTGTTGTTAAATACGATGCAACGTGAGGCCGAGATACCTTGTCAGTTTGTCTGTGTGTGTGTGTGTATTACCGCAGTAGCGTACCGCCACAGGCACTCCTCTACTTTGAGGTTTGAAAGTGTAGTAGGCCCGAGGATGGTTAGCTGGTAAACGCCATGTCTAGGGCGGGTCGACAGACCGTGACAGTTGGCCTAGTTTTTGGACACCCCAAAAAGGCAGATAATGAAAATGTGAGCACTCCGTTCAATTCAACGGTGCGACTCCGAACGATTGAATGAGTATGTTGAAGTGGTGAATGCTTGCCAGTTATCCGGCGAAAAGTAATCAAAATGTAGCAAAATATATTCTAACACAAAGGTGTCGGTGTTAAGTACAAGTTGAATTTAAGATGAAAATTGTAAGTTTCGTCAACTTTCATGTCAGTGAATAGAACCGGGAAATTCGTAAACTCCTTTCGAAAATCGCCAAATATTTGCTTGTAGTATTTCGAAATAATGAAACCTAGATATTTTTTAAATTTCCTTTTGAATCACAAACAGTAAACCAAAAAGTGGGTATATATTGCTTTCCGCAAGTACGCAGTCCTTCAATCGTTTTTTCAAACTCCTCCCTTAGAGTTGAAATATTAATATGAGACAACCCATAAAACATCATACCCCCCCCACACACACACACCAAACATGCACAGTTGTCTCCTGTTTGCCTGACCTTTTTATTCTCATCCATTTCTTCAACTAACAGTAATAGTACAAACGTAAGCTGTAAAGGCAAGTGCATGTGGATAATGACGCCGAATGAGATATTTTCTCGACTATCGTTTGTCACGTTCAAAGGATCAAGAAAGTAACAGAAGACAATGGTGCATGCGTTTTGGTTTCCACCTTGTTTCAATCACTTCATTTATGATTCTTAATGAACAAAAGTCTAGGTGGCTGAAATGTTGATTGTATTAAGTATTTCACCCCAAATGAAAGGTATTTGGAATGCTAATAACCAGTTCAATATCTCTGAGCCGTCAGGCAAGGTGACTGGGCGTCAGTGCAACTAGGGAACGTAAACCTGTTCGGGGGCGTTCCGAGCCGCTGAATGAATATTTGCAAGTTAAATGAATGCACCCTATTTAGGAAAATCATTTACCATGGCAACACATATCACACACATAAAAATAACAGAATTCGCTTGTTTAGGTGAGATCATATCTGACTAAAAGTGAACCGTCTCTGGGGCAAAACGAATAGTGTTAGGGTCTCTCAACCAGTCGAAAAAATGAGTGCGTGGTTAAACATGACCTACGAAATTACTTCACCGTGCCCCACCACCGGTCGATTACAACCTGTGGTCACGTTTTGCGATTTTGTCGACGAAATGGTGAAAGATTTGGTTATTAAATCAATCCAGAGGTTACTCATTCTGAGGCTTTTATCTTTCCCTCTCTCTCTCTGTATTTTTTCCTTAGGTCGATTGTGTTTCACTGGAAGAGTCCATGAGCGTTCACGAACCTGTATAACTCTCACATAAAATCTTTCACAAATTCTCTGTGAAACTTCATCCGGTTAACTTTTAATCATTGACTTTTTTCAACAAAATATTTGGTATATTCAGAGTTTGTGGTCAGCTATTGATTTAACCACATTGTGCCAAGACATTTTTGTTCCTAGTTCCCTTAATGATGACCAAATTTCAAAAATGTGTACAGCTGTTTCCTCGGACAAATTTACTTTGTTCTAACACGACAAACCCACTGGCTTTTGTTTTCTTCCTTCTGTATATGCACGTCAACTATTCGTATTCAGCTTCTGGCAAACTTGAATGGCATTTTACATCACTGGAAAAATTCTCAGGTTCCAAAAAGCTTTCACTCATTGATCGATATTTGTAAGATTAGTGTGATACAATGATTCCACTGTGAACTCTGTCGCATCTCAAATAACACATTTTCAAGCTTACCCCCCCCCCGCCGCCGCTTCCCCGTACCTACACTCCCATTGAAAGTTGTGTTCTAGCTAAAATACTTCTCGTTTCTACTCTTGATAATTATTTTAATTAATAAATCACGCTTCTTTTACTCCCGTACTTTGTTTGAAACTGTTCAAATTTTGCAAACCATACACAATTAGTACAATATTCTCATGGCTGCCTAACTGGCAGCCACCCCTCACCTATGCACTCCCCACTCCAAACTTAGTTAAACTAAAAATTATTATTTTACATTATGTGTTCCCGTTATTTTGTTTGCTTAGTTGAAAGGGAGCCTATGAAATTCACAAACTACAATTAGTGTTCTATTCCAATCCGTTAACAGATGCAAGTGATTCCTGAAGTGACCCTGACCACGGATAATCTCATGTGTTCGAGTTAGGTCCCAGACGCAGTCTATCTGACGAAAATATATTCAAATGAGGTGAAAGACTTTCGTAGATCACGCAGTGTTTCACACACTCTGCAGGAAAAACAAGAATTTTTGGAAAACTCATAACTTTTTTTACTCGGACCACTAAATAAACCGACCCCCCGGATCCTGACTTAGTCCCCTGGGTGTCGCTATTGGATAGACAGGTTGTTCGGAATCATTCCATGAACCGTAGTCAACATTCACTGGGGGATGCGAATAATTATTCGTACCCTCGAGTGCTCACGTGATATTGCTCTCAGTGATCAAGGATTAACAACTGGCCCATCTTTGAGGGTATAAATTTAGACACTGCAGGTTCTAGTTTTATCTATCACTAGCTCATTGGTTGAGTATTTTTAATAACTTATTCAAAACAGTGTATCTAACCACATTCATCAAGGTACATTTCATTTTTATGGATTTTAGGCATTGTTTTCTTTCATAACTCGATAGACACTACAATCACCGAATGCCACTGTAGTAAGACTGCATATCGAAGGTGTCCCGATTCAGACACGAAATAAGCCATTTACACCTATGCCTTTGGTAAAACTAAGAGTTCCGGTCCTGAGCAAAGATAATAAACAGCATGATGAAGCACCCTATGAACTGGTACCTCATGATGAATCGGAATAATCCTCTCGTCTATGCAGTATATTACCGTCCTTGTCATCAGCTGCCTCACTACACACCTAGATAATTCATGATCGTGATTCAAATTGTGATATACTTTACCTATTATCATCCATAAAGAATTATTTATTGTAAAAATAGCGTAGGTTTAAGCATGTATCAAGTGCTTAAGTGCAAACGAAATGTAAAACAGAATGTGAGAAATATTATTGTAACATTGAGAAGGGTTTCTGTATTTTGGGGAAGGATTTACAAACCGATAATATATGTATGAATAATAAAATAAGTATAATGTCATTACTTTGCGGAGCTCTACGTATATCTGGGGATGTGGCAATCTGCGTAATGATGGGGTGGGGGGGGGTTATAGTCACCCTGAATGCGGAACTGAAGACTTTGAGAAGATGAATTCTTCGTTTTGGGAACAATAGAGAATATCAACAACCGGTAGATAGTATATGACCACAATAAAATCTGACTTATAAGACTTCTTCTGGCGGAATATGTTGAGGGGGTCTTTTGCTGCGCAGTCTTGAATGGCCATCATCTCCCACGGGAGTCCAACATGAGAGTATTAATTCTGAATAATCACAATGCGAGGTCGCTTGTTCGCAGATTATGCAGGAGTATAAATTGCACAAAGGAATGGATTCTTACTCTCTCTTAACCAAAGTACCGACCAAATCTCAATCCCATCTGAAACAGCTCCAACTTAATAGGCAGAAGAATAAAAGAGAATTATGGTCCAAACATGAATAGCTCGAGAGAGCCTTTAAAGACAGGCAGTACCAAGACAACGTCCATATACTCATTACTAGTAGAACTTCGCGAGTTGAGGAGGTTATTCAACGAGGGGGTAATAATACATGGTATGGTTTTATCCTGAACAAGTATCGTAATGTTTCGGGATTTTTAACTTAGCATAAAACTCAGACGAACATATAGTCAAATTTGGGTCTCAACTAAGGAACTTTTTTTATCCATATGTTTCTATGACATGCGATAAAGTACGAGCTTACTCCCTCAATATGGTCAACCACGAAGAGGTAACCTTCTGTTAGCGCAAAACGAGTTATTCTTGACGGTAACTAAAATTTTCATTTCCAAGCATTATCCTCACAAAGAACCGAACTTCTTGTAAACATCTGATTAACTTCCATGAGCTCACAATAAGTATCGTCATCTGTATCACATACAAACACCAAACAGTTCACAACAGTCGTGGCGGTTCAAAACGAAATTTGCAGATAAAAAACTAGATTCATTTCGCTATCTACTTTTTAATTCAGTTGATAAATGATATGCTTTTTTATCCAGTTTGCACTGATGAATCTCAGCAGATAAACAACCTCTGATGATGTCTTTCCGCGGCTACCAGCTGCACACCGTTCACGAGGAGGCCGTTGTCAGATTTTGAATAATGTCCTCCTGTGATCGTGCATCCCGAATTAGCCTAGACACCTCACTGTCAAAGTCATTCACTTGATCTTTTTCATTCGCACTTCGCTCACTCCCCTTTGATATAAACGGCGTTTCATCGCAGCCTAATGCCAAGTGGGCGGGCTAGCCCACAGCCTTAATGAAGTTACTCACCCTCAAACTACTAACAACAAGACAGTAGTCAAACTGTTATATGTAATTTTGAGAGCAAGTCCCTATGCGTTGTTCATCGTGGGTGGTTTGAAAATTAAAAACAGTGTTCTCATTCACTCACGCATCAAAGTACATAGGTTAAAACTAACATATAAATATAGAGCATATATGAAAACATTAAAATTGTCGACCAGTCCCGTTTCCGCTCATAAATATGGGTGGTTAACTGAGAAAGTTTTGAAATATTCAATTCGGCAATTCATAATGCATGATTTAAGTCAAGTCAAGTCAAGTGTTTGCTTTATGCACCCCCAAAGGTGGATACTCATCAGCACATTATTTTTATCATTTTCAGCAATAAGTGAGAACAACCGAAAATGTCAAACTTTGATAGGGCCAATAATTTATTGTTTTTGTAACAGTTAGTGCAGAAGATTAAACCTTCAACTCACGTGCAATCACTTATGCCTTTAACTTTAGAATTTCCGTCCATCCCGGTGAGAATTCGAATACCGGGGGCGATTGGGAAACACCATGGGCTAACTCAATGGCATATTGATTCGGCGGATCCGTATGCGCGGAGTTCATCGATTGTGAATCGCTGATGGTCAGAAGTTCGGGTAAGCTTTCGTTTTTCAGCCATTTTGGTGGTGAAAAGGCGGGTTCTGAGGTGATAAGCATTCAACTGATGAGATCAGTGCACAACCATGATTGTTTTTCCTACTGTTTTATGCAGGGCGGTGAAAATTGGATGAGTAACAACCGAGACAGAAGTGAAAGAGTTGGTTTAAGTAGAGAAGCACATGTGAGGATGATAAATGTGTCACGCACGATTGAGTAATGTGTTCATGACACTAATTTACCGTGGTTTAATATGCTCCTTAAACTTGCCGTGAAACAGATTTTATAATACTCGTTCTCAGTGTAATGCATTTGTGAATGGTTTGCAGTCAAAGTGTTATCTTAATTTGCAACAAATGCTTTCGATCGTGTTGTGCGCCTCTGTGAGCTGGGATGCATTTCAATCACATAACCACAGCTAATACTTGTAATGGGGGACAAAGAACTACTGAGAAATGGTCAAATAGAAATTTCAATATAAAATCCAAGCATATTGGTCAGCATAAGCAACGTACATATAAAACCGGTTTTAGGCCGGTGGGTAAAGACTAGCGTAGAAGCGTAAGATCTGAAAGAAACAGTCGCGAATGATCATGTTTCCCCGTGTGCCTGGGGCGGTTTTCCCTACCTGTATTGTCAAAAACAGCCCAAGTAGTTGCTGTAGCAAGAAAATTATTTAGACCAATGATTTAGTTTATGCACGAATGCAATTTTGGAAAGTTGCCAACAAATTTCATCGAACATTCACTGTGGAACAAAGCTAAGATTTGGTGATATTCTAGCTGTGAATGGCATGTGATATTATGCTCACATGTTCGTTTGTTTGGAAAATATTCAGGACAACTAAATTTGCGTGTCATATTATTTCACTATTGCTCAGACGTGATGAATTGATTTATTAATTGATTGACTAACTGACTGATCCACAAGCACCGTACTTTTTCTCCCCAAATGGAATGTCCATAAACTGGGTCAATCCTAGCTGCACGCGCCCGTTAGTCTGAACAAAGGGGGAATATTGTCCCCCGAGAGGTTAGGCTTGATTTTCTCCATTGTCATACGTACGTTGGTGATTGACATTTTGGCCTTGACACTCAACCAAATTGCGCGTTCGTTTGTCCGGAAGCGTTTCTGTGCGTGCGCGCATGTATGCGTACCCAAGATTGAAAAACAGAAATGACGACTGTGATTGTATGCATAGACTTGAGAGCGCGCTTGACTGTCATTACGGAACAAACGAAACATGAGATTGATCATGCATCGAAAATGGAGAGCTGACCCAGCAGACGCTCTCGGAATTCCTCTCACTGGAAAGTCACGAACTGAATTGTCCGTGATTGAAAAAATTAGATCCTCCAAAGCGCACAATCCCCAGCTCACGAGNCGAGGGAAGACAGAATTCATTGTGCTATGGCCTTCCTGATCATTTCACTACATTTATGAATCTCTTTTGTAAAGGTAGAGGTAAGACACGCTGCAGGTCCAATGATCAGCACAAAGTCGAAGTACACTTCACTCTAACAACAGCAAAACCAGGTCACAAAACATTGCATCACCATGTTTTTTCTATTTTGGAGAACCGCCATAAATTGTATTACCAAGTTTCATCAAATAACGATTAGGAAATGTTTGTTTTCCAACTCGGCTTCTGTCAAATTCAATCTCATCGCAGCCTACCGGTTGCTCAAATCCACCGAACCTGGAGCATCTTTTCACAGATCATTCCGTCAAGTGAAATCAGTTTTTTGTGGTAAATACGATTCAGTGGAGTGTAACCAGCAACGCAATGTGATCCAGCGGGGCTTTACGTGGTTCTTCACTCTAAATCCCAGGGCTTAGATTGTCGGTTTCCATTATTGAACAGTTGTGCGTAATCCAAAAAACAATACTTTTTTTCAAATAAACGCTCCCCCCTCTCTCATCTTTTATAAAACTCTCGGCCCCTCTACACTAACTGAAAACGGTAATCAGAAGGGTTTTATTGCATAGATGTGTTAGTTTTATATTTAAAACATACGGTCTTCTTTAATTGTTACGTCAAGAATGGGATTGCTGTGCCCCCAGTCTGTTCCGCCAACTGACCAATTCACTGTCTATTTGCTTTTTTAACGTGTTTGGACTGGATATTTAGGCAACCGACCGCATTCATTGACTTCATGAACTTAAACATTTTCAGTGTTCACTAGCTCGCTCAGCCTGTTGACGTTCTGCAGTACTTACGTTCTTCTGCCCCTATTAGAATAGTAGCATTCAATTTAATCGCATACGACTAAATCACCTGAAGCGAATAGCACGCCAATGTACCAACTCTTTTGTTCATGTTGTATTTCTTCTTGAAGATGACAAAGTTGATTTCATAATCAAATTATTTCCTCCGGCCATTGTTTTTGAATAATAAGGGTGCCGTTGGTGAAACGATATCGATCACCACTACACCGATCCGGGAGTCACATGCTCAAATCCTCTCAGCGACAGACAAATTCGTTGCTTCTCTGCATTATCTAACAATCCTGGGATTCGTTGCGGTCCTCTTCCTCAAAACTGCTGATATAGTGAAAAACAAAGGGACAGAATAATTAGTTGTGTCCGTCACCCATACCCTTTCGACTTCAAGTGAATCCCTCGTAGCTTCATGTGAATCTAACCAATCGCATTCACATTGGAGCTCCACAAAAGGGATTGGTGCTTCGGTCGTCACAATTTACCTATTCCATCGGGTCTGTCAAAGCCCCACCCAGTCAGAATGAAATAATTTCTCCACTAAACAAACAAAAGCACTTTTGAGCAAGTTATCGAGTGTGAACAAGAGTTTCGATGGGGTTCCCTCTCACTCTCCTGGGAGGAGGAACGTTGTGATCGACTGAGCTTCATAGATGGGAGTGAACCAACCAGACGATAGTTGATCTCGAATGTCAGGATTGTCAAATTAGCTGCGACAGGTTGGATCAACGAAATGGGCACCGTTCCTTGTCACATTGCCCATGATCGACTGACTCGTTGACGTCATTCTTGAGGATGCAGACAGAACACAGAATATCCATTCTGGCACATGATTGGAATGATTCTCAACGTAGATCCAACTAAATGCGATCCCAATGCACAGAATAGACTCATTCGTCGGTCGTAAGGTGTGGACCAAGGACGACCAGCTTTCGCCACCGACGCTTCCAATGATGCCAAGCTCGCATCAGTTCAAGTGAAACTGGAGTCCAGATGAAAATTGGGCTGTTTAGTTTGGATTGAATTGACAAACCGTATTTTGCATATCTACGTGCAACCTGAGAGTGAAAAAATAAACTCCTTCTCGCCTCGTTTTACTCAACCACGAGTACTAGGGGAGAGGTACTAGTAACTAGTGTGAGTAGTATGTTTGGTGTACACACGAAGAGGTGGTTGGTGGATTCTCACGGCCTTTAAAGATAAACAAGATATCTGGGAGCAGATTGATGTATTATCATAAAAACAAAAAATGCAGAGGGACTGTTGAACTGTTTGATCACTGATTAAGAGCTTATCATGGAACCATGAACCAGACTACACGTTTTGTTCTGCACACTCCTATTTATCCCTTAACTGTGTCATTCTTCCCATCTCTACTCAGTGCGGTACTGGCATTGTGGATTTATCAAAATAGTGGCATCGCTTACTGTCGGAGTCCATGAGAAAGTTCATATGCTTGGCCTTTCTAGTACAAAGATAATCAATAGCAATTTTCACGGTGAGGCAAACTTCTCCTTAGAGATCAGTCATACTTTTGGTAGAGTATAATGGCGTTGCTTAGAAATGGGTATAAATGGTGAAACAGCACTGTGCATTCACCTTAGGAATGCACATACAGGAGGTTCAGCTTACTATCGAGTCAAGTCGAGTTGGTGCTTTCAGCATAAAGTAAATTCTCTACTTCCTGCTGATATTCGTGTAATTGGAATGGATATTTATGGTTTCCTGTGTCATCTGTTTCCCACGTATGAAGTTTATTCCAAGGTATGACGGTTTACTGGAGCTAACACAACCAAAGTTTCAGATTTAGGAATGTAGTAGAAATCTTCCCCATTTTGTGGATTCGCAAGGCTTCGTCGCCGCACCCACCCGAGATAGACAACTTGATTCGGATACCTAGTACTTGCGGTTCACTTTTCAATCGAGCTGTAAACGCATCAACCCCAAAGTCTACACGCTGAGGAGCAGACGAAGAAAAGTGAGTGGACCAGTTTTGCTTAAACTCTGGTTATTACCA
>UZAN01045382.1:18389-32721 GCA_900618425.1 Echinostoma caproni
GGTCATCTTTCAGGGTAACTTGGGATTTGAATAAGCAGAGCATTAGGGGTTCTGACAAAATAATAGTTTTAGCTGGCGCATTATGCATACACAAACCTTCTTATTCTAAGCCTCTCGTACCTGCACCACTAGAAAAATCCCACAAAGATAATGCCCGAACACGGACAAGATAAAAATGCTCAAAATTTTGCACAGTTATTGAAAAAATGAGCACTGAGTTCGACTGATCATTCTTCGAAATTCACCCTCAAGTACGGTCCGCATTTTATCCGAACTACTGTAACTAAGGACACGCTTAATTCTCCTGTCAGTTGTTACCAGTATCATTTACCCTATTTTACAGTTCACAAGTAACTGCAAATTATGTAAGAATACAAGCATTGTCAGTGAATTTCAGTTCATTTTATCACGATCAGCCTTAGATATATACTCTTTTCACTCCCTTGGTCAGTGTTGGATAGCTTTCGGCTAAACCGCTTGCAGTAACTCGGGTCACGCGTTGGTGATTACTCTCAAACAAGAACAAGTAATGCGGGGCACACCTTTAACGAATTATGACTACCAATTCTGGGACGGAGGATTTAGACAATTACTGTTCACAAATCATGAAAGGTAATCGCTCCACGTCTGCCTAAATGCTGATTGGCAACGCAGGATGGAAGAGCCTTGTAACAGGAGAACGAAGTATACCAAGGTTAACTTTTCACTCGGGAGCGGAGTAGTTTACTCTTGATTGAAAACAGAATCACCTGGAGCTGGCATAAAGTCAATTAAAGGCATAAATGAACCATGACTCATTGAAGGTAATGGAGTGTTTCACATTCATGAAAATCAAAGAGAAAGCGTCCAACAAGATTAACCCCTAAGACGATAAGGTTGATTTTCAAAACTGCTATTCGGAGAACTCTTTGACTGCATTTCGCACACTAGCGTCAAGGTTCTGATATGTTGTATGATAAGCACATCAACAATGAACATGAGTATGTAGAAAAATGCGAACTTACTGAGAGTTCTGAGTGCTGCTGAGTGAATCACATTGTGATAAATAATACCTTCATATTTAGTTAATGATGTTGTTGTTCTTTCAGCTGGTAGGAGATTGACGACGGACGGCTTCGAATGAGGGTAAAACACAGCTAGGATAGCTTTCTGACTTCAAATGAGAACCGATTTCTCCTGTAACAGAACATCTGTTGTAAATAGGCAATACCATTTTTGATCCACATTTGAATTCATGAAAACAGCTCTGCCGGAGTTATCGTGTGCTATGCCATATTACTCGTCTTAGTGGGCTTAACCATTGTCATTGCGGCTACACTGCAATTCCCCATGAAAAAGACAAGTGATGTTGTCAAATTGCTTTGATCTGTGTGATCAATGCACGTCATCAAAACATTGAGAATGGAATATCTGAGCCTGAAATTTCAAGATACATTTAACATCAATTGAACTGGTGACGACAACCTGAAAGGGTTTATGTTGATTGTTCCTTTTTCGCAGTATGTCACGATGTGGAATCAGTATCGAATATACGTGGCTGTGACTAAGCACTAAGTATTTTCACACTCGTTGTGAGTAGATATGAATGAGACGTGAAGTCACGGGTTAATGTGTGTAGCGATTCTCCATTGAAGTGGCACACACCAGAGGCATGGTAACTTTCATTTGTTTGGGTGCATTGGTTTACTCGACTACAAGTCATAATAATCGAAACTGCAGCCCAATTACATGATTTGCATCGTCACTGAGGTTAGGCATGACATTCAAACAATCTTTGTTCCCCCGCCATCAGAATACCAAGTTGCAAAAGAATAAAGTAGCAGCTACCATCACTTATGCCAAGGGAGAAAATACGTCCAGCATCACTTGAACTGTTTATTAAAATTAACATGCCGATTTCTCATTACGTTTCTTGACTGAGTGAATTGTCAACGCTGTCCGGTTTACTTCATTCTTACCACAAAGCAAGAACTAATATTGTGTTCTTTCAAAGTATCTTCACTAACTTGCGTGCAACTAAAGTGAAAGTGGAGAAAAATAAGCAGATTTTTATATACATATATATGACAGTTTTTCAATTCAGTGTGTACTGGAAAAATGCGCGCTGCTCCCTGCCTGTTTTACAAACTTCCTTGATTTGACAGTTATGCTGCTCATCTATGAGATGTCTCCTCCGGTTGTAAATCCGCCACTGGTGCTCAAAATTAAATTTATCATGGAAAATACTTTAAATTGGTTGATTTTCTTTTTCGATAATGGTTTTTCCACAAACGGATGGATAGAGAGATAAGGAATGTCACAAATTATCACTTTGGTCGAAAGACCTGGCAATGTCCTATCCAGTTTGTGCTTGAAAGAATCATATGTGGGGCAGAACCAACGTGAACAGATGGAGAATTCCAAACACTACAAACTTGAAGGGCAGGCGAATGACATTCCAGTCGACAGTTTTGCGGAACCAAGTTGAATAAAAGTAGAGGAAAATTTAGGTTGACCAAACAAGGGAGCAGCATAGGTTCAAGCTACGAAATACTCGCTTTAGCAAACCAACAAGTCTTGCAACGGTGGATGGCGCCCTGGAGCAGTTTAAATAACAAATTAGGTCGTCTTGAACATTGACACCACGATCCTTCTCATTCGAGACACGGAAGTTGTTGATATTCCAGGAATTACGGACACCGAGTTTTGTGCAGAAGGGACATGACCGTAAATTTTGATGCATTGAATTGGATGTCGTTTCGATCGACCAGTGATAAGAAGCATTAAGTGTTTTCTGAATTGATAGTGAGTCCTCATGATCTCTCAATGTTTTCCATGTTTTTGCATCATCCGCAAAGAATAACATCTGTGGCTCCAAGATGTCCGTTAGATCGTTCATGAAAACTAGAAAACGTTGAGGGCTAGGCACGAATCCCTGTGGAACTATTCGGTCTACGCTGATAGGAACAGAATGTGATCCGGAAAGCCGAAATGTCATGGAGCGTTGCCGAAGAAATTCTTCGATCCAACCCAGTACAAATTCCCGAAATTCATACTCGTGTAGTTTCCTTATTAGTATTTTGTGATTCATTCAAGCAAATGCTTTGGATAAATCGAGGAACACTATGTCCGCTGCATCGCCGTGATGAACTGATTTTGTCCAATCTTTTCAGATTAGGTCCGAGTTCGTGGTACAGGATCGCCTGCAACGAAACCCGAGTTGCATCGCGGCTGAAAGATATTTTTTCCAAGTGACTCATCACATTGTCTGCAGTAATTACTTCCATGACTTTGTGTAATACAGAAAGAAGGGCACTGGGGCGGTAGTTAGCTGGGTCACTACGAATAGCCATATTTGCATACTGGTGAAGTTATTCTTTGTTTCTATGTTTGTGGGAACACACCCTTGTAGAGTAGTTCATTCAAGTATTGAAATATGTTATCCGCTAAGTTAATAGGGGGTGGGGAATGGCTAATATCTATCCCTGTAGATGCAGTCCTGCGGTTTCGATACTGTGATTTCCTGGGAAAATCAGTAGTGATTAGCGTTGGATGGGGTATATCGTCCAGTAACACAACCAGTTGTAGCGCAATGTTGGTAGGTGCAGTGAATACTTGAGGGTACTGAAGTTTTAGTTGCCTCCTATTTTTGACTGAGACATGTCCTGCAATTCTCAGACCTGGAACGCCGGAAGTGACCTTTCTGGAGGCTTGAGATTGTATACAAACTTGCGCATCAGCATTTCATGGTGCATCAACTTGTCTTTTTGCGCCATCTTGGTACAGTGATTTTGCAGTAAACAGTAGGTTTACCTTGCGGTTTTACAAGGAAATCGTTTATAAGCTCTCCGTGAGATATTTCTCCCAAAAATCTACCCCGTTGTTCGACTACGCATAACTGATTTTTGACGAACGTCTTAGCAAATTTGTCTTGGTAACGCCCTTCACCTGTCCCGTGAGGTGATTTTTAAATTCGTGCCAGGATACCAGGGGAGAATTCCATTTCGCAAAAATCTTGAGGTTGGTGTATTCAATACACGTACATGTGGTAACCGTCAAAATTTGGGGTAAACTTGGATAGAAAATGCAGTCTGACACCAATACAGCACGATCACTCATCCCTTAATGAAGTTGTAGCAGAAATCATTTATAATATCAATTCTTCGTTTGCCAATGGCAAGTTCAAGACAGACGATAACTAGTAAACTCCAAACCTCTCTGGTCTCATTGACCAAGTCTGTGGATGACGAAGAACGGTAAATCACATCCATCAAGTCGATATCGCGTTTCGACGGCCGCACTTTGCACCATGATGTCAGAGGCAACCGCAGGATAATCATTTACTTCCTACTGTAGTTTGCTGTTAAAATAGAGTGGCACACCACCGCCTATCTTGGAGCGATCGCGTCTGAGTAGCGTCATACCGGATGAGCGTAATGCTAAGCCCACAATGTCAGTTGTCAGCCAAAGTTTGGTAACCGCAATAATATTCGCTGATCAGTTTGGAAAAGCTGTTCCACATATGAAAATTTGCTCAGGAAACCACGAGAATTGAGTAAAAATCAATGCATTTGATAGTGGAGTAGAAACTCGTTGGAGTACGAAGGGTGATGTATTCTTCTTGATGTATCCATTCTCTAGAAAGAATACGCCATTGTATGACTGCCATTCGCGTAAATCGCGCTAAATGAAGATTCCATACTCAAATACGTGAGGTTGACCATTGAAAGGTTTTAAGTGTAACCCAGCCGAACAGATCAGAGGTATTTTACACCCAAGTATTTTTGGTACAGCAAAATAAATCTGACTGATTGACTGACTGCCTGACTGATTGACTGACTGACTGATGGACTGACTGACTGACGGTTTGCATTGCTTATGGACCCATATTTGCATTTAAAGCTCTGCAATTCATCGGCACATATGTCTTGTAGAAGCCCCACCCCCTCATTTCTGATTGATGAACCCTGAAATTTTTAAATCTATTCTTAAGTCAGATAGGGTGTTTTGCTAAAATCTTTCATCCACAGTTTCACTGAGAAAGGAATTATTCCAGGCCTTGAAAATTTTGCAGATTTTAGCGCACGTATTACTTGCTTAGATTACTTCTCAGTGGGCTAAACCGACGGTGGTAATCATTTTGACGAAGCATTTGCAAAATTGCTATCCATCTGGATAGGCGTCATTTTAGGGTCATGACACAATCTTGCTGCAAATGACAACGCGTTACTCTTGAAACCAGAATGTTTCATCAAGGGGCTAGAAAACTTCCGCCTTTCAAGAATCTTAGTGCCCCTAGGTTTGCAGATCTAAGCATCGGCAAGGATTAGATGCACTGCCCACATGAATGATAAATTCTCGAATCATTTTCCAAACATTGCCAAGGGAAACAAGGTAATTTGGATTGATTATGTAGGCCTCATGAAAGCCATCTGACCGTTGCCTGAACACGAAGGTAATTAGGAAAATTATAGTAATCCGCCAAACTGTACGTTAACCATTTCAAATTTCTTCTCACAAAAAACCTTCGAATTCCATTAGAACCTTGAAATACCTGCCGATTTCGCATTCTACTCTGTAAAACAGGGTGTCCTCAACAAGGAACGTAAGATAGGGGCCGCTTCTCCAAGGCAAACGAAAAATAGCAATAATAATAAGCTTTTCAGAGTGCCTCCTCATTATTATCCACTAGACACACAGTGAAATTCAGTTGCAAAAACACTACCGTTACAAGCTTATCACTCTTTAGAAAAATGGAACGCGATGAAGACAACTGCAAGCAAAGCTATTCATTGACTGCAACACAGCAAATAAATAGTAAAATAATCCATTGATGCATAAGAACAACGTTGAAAAGCGAAGAAATTTCTTTTCCATATCTCGCTTAGTGATTTCTATCATTCAGACGTCATACTTTACCATGCTTTATTTGTTGCTTTCTATATCTCACTTCAGGCATTTATATATATATAGTTCAATTAGTCGGTAGAATAATACAAGGCCTAGGCTGAATTTAAGTGAATGTTTGTGTGCAAAATGTTCAGTTGACAACAAGCTATGGGATGACGATAATTGGATAGGGTAAAGCAGGATAAAATGTGTGAACTGGAGGTGATATGAAGGGTCTTAGTCCAGAATGAATAAAACAGGTGTGAACGTTTGTGAAAAAGACAGTAAATGCGGAGTGGGTGGAGGGGAAGGGGGGAGGGAGAGAATAGAATGGGTGTCACATAGAGAGAGATATGGGTAATTGTTATTATGGCCATGGTAACATTAGCGCCTGAACCAGATTACGTTGCTTCCACAACTCCGGTGTCATGATCTTAATTGCTATTGCTTCCGCAGTTGTCAGGATCTTCCTACTTAATCCATTGGTGTGGTTCTTGGGTGCAGTGAAGAAACTTGTAAACGATGTTTCTGGGTCAATCTTGTGTCCACTGTCAACCAAATGTTGCAGGATTGATCTATTTAAGCTTCTCACTGTTCCTTTCCGAAGACCTGCTGGACAGTGTTCAGATATTCTCTTGGACAAACGCCTCGTTGTGTGTCCGATATAGCTAGCACTACAAATGCTTTACCCTATCCAATTATCGTCATCCCATAGCTTGTTGTCAACCGAACATTTTGCACACAAACATTCACTTAAATTCAGCCTAGGCCTTGTATTATTCTACCGACTAATTGAACTATATATATAAATGCCTGAAGTGAGATATAGAAAGCAACAAATAAAGCATGGTAAAGTATGACGTCTGAATGATGTAAATTATTGAGCTTCATTGCATTATAGAACTAGTGTGGCTATGCAAATCTAGTTGCCTTCTCTATGCACTACAATCTTCTCCTAGGCACCTCATTTTGTTTACCAGGACACTGTATTGGAATTTTCCCAATTTGCTAATAGCTCTCAGTGTTTAATCATCTAACTGTCTCTTCCGCCTTATGCCAACGGTGGCTAGTTGGGAGACCAATCCGTTCTATCTCCCACTTACCAATCACAAACAATGAAAATTCCCTTACGAATGAGTTTCCACCACTTCAACCTATTAAACAAGTAGTATTCAGATGTGGGCGTGCATTTCGTATTCTAGCTGAAGCATATGCAAGTTTATCGTTGATTTTGTCTTCATTAAAAGACTCTTTTGTTTACTATGGGTGAGCTCACAAGCCACAACACCATGTACTGCAGCTACACATTCATCGTTGACCTGATGGTATATCGCTTGGCGATATTTTTTGTTTCTGGTACGTAAATCGGCATTAGATTAATCTTGATCGACAAAGAAATTACAATCTTCAGTTCTATCTTTTGATTTAATTCTGATAACTTTTGGGGTAATAACACCCTGCTAGGGAGTAAGAACCAGATATTAAGGTCATTTATCACACGTTTTGCCATGTAGATAGAGACTGAGGAAGGACTGCGTTACACCAGTACTTTTGTTTTCTATGTGAGGGTGATCTTAGTACACGTCGCCTTTTCTCCCTTTCCGTAGGAAGTCCGCCCCTCTTAGTACCTACGTGATATTTGCGGTTTGGGTTTCAAACATGAACATCACTATCGTCTGTTGTATTTTTCTCATTCCGTTGGCGTATCAATCGAAATATTACCTCGCAATATTCATGAAGGCTTGAGGTAATTAATATCATGTGTAAGGTACTTACTTCATCTATATCAGATACTGCCCTCTGTTAGCCGTAAATATCAATGTCATTTCGTCTTGGAAGGAATGAACCTCTTGCGAGCAATTTTCGCTGTTGAAATAGTTCAATTCTAACTAAGGAAGCAAAGCGCCTAAAAGACAGGCCAGGTGCCAACCAAGAAATCAATTTCGAGTGACGCAAGTGTTTATTGATGTGCGGATGGAGAGGGAGAGAGGAACTTCACAAATGTGCAGACACACGGATGACTTTTCGAGGACGTCAATCAAGAAAGAATTTCGAACCCATGTTGCGGTCATACAAAAAAATGAGGAGAAAGTCCTATTTCCATTGGAAGAGATAACATTATTCACTTACAAACAATAAGTACTGAAGCCGAATGAGTACTAGGAAAGAATTCAAAGGGCTGCAACAAAAGTATTCTCACACCACGAATACAGAAGTTATTACAATGCAATACAACATAATGTCTACACATTTTATTTCAACCAATTTTTGAGCCTAATTCTCAGGGATCGTAGAACACCTCCCTGTCGTGAGGTTTTTGGCTCTAAGCTGGATTCTTTGATAGCCTTCACGTGGTTTTCTTTTGTTTGGTACAAACATGGACCTTGTTCCGCCTGCCGGTGTGTGTGTAGCCTGCAGTCTGCTCCATTTCAGTTGTCTTGACTAATGAATTTTCACATTAGGGTAATCCCAAGATAATTGGCGGGACACCTTAGGGTTAAAACAAATCCTTTTTGTACGGAACTCTCATGATGGTGCGCAATCAATAATTGGATCAACGGAAGTTGTCAGATGGGGGTGGAATCTCAGGGGCTTCCATTGCAAGAATGTATCATATGTGAGATATTGAAATTATTCTGACTTCAGAAGAGTCGAGTTTAAGGCTTTACTGTGAACGATTCACAAATTCCAGGTTTGGTTGCATACAAAATTGATTAACAAAGTATTAAAAATCGGTTATCGTAGCTCGGGTGAACTGAATCCCATTTCGCCTGTTCGCCGAGTTTGGTAATTTGTTTACAAACGTTTCATCAACAGCCGAGGTGACATCATCAGTGCTTGTGAAATGGCAGTCTTCTGCTTGTATCCGTTCGTTTATATATGTGTTCTTCTCCACCGACCAATTTTGTCCCTTGTTATCATTGTGCTCGACTCGGTTCGGCGTTAATCTGGTGCGTGGAGGTGAGATTGTTAGAGGAGGTGGTTGTCCATCCGTTGTGATTGCGGTTTCGGCCCGTTCTCAGGTCATGGCATACCTTTTTTGTTGCGTCATTTGATCCTTGAGTTGCATTGGCGTGTACACCTGATCATAAGATGTGAGGATCCCTCTTTGTGGTCTATCACAAGGCTCTGATCGCCACTTCACATAGGGAAGTTAAACCGACTGAAATACAATGAAAACCTGTGGTATGAAGTGCGATGCTTACAGAACACAAGAAAGGAAAACATGTGCAAACTCTGGTTTCTAGGAATTCGCATACATTCACTCCCCACGTGAAATGAGACATTGTGTTGACCGTATCCAACTCTACGATTCTAATTAAAATTTCTAAAGGTTCCATCTAAAATGTTCAAACCTATTTGGAAAAGGAATAAGTATTTATTCTTTGCAAGTATTGCGGCAGTGAAAGGACAAAAAGAAGATTAATTTCAGTGACCTTTTCTACCACTTCCCTGCCTCACGAAGAAGGCATGCTATGGTAATCTATTTAGTGAAATGTGCAACGTTTGCTTCAGCTAACTTAATCTGTGTAGTTCAGACTCCAGCTCCAAAGAACGACCTTGATGAATTAAGGGTTTGCGTATAAACTCGGTGTGTGAACATCGACATTCTATTCACAACTTGTTCCCATTACGGTCGTATCTATGGATTATGCAGCAGAACCGGTCAAAAACTGTCAAATACATTCGTTCCTTCACTGAAAACCGGATTTGGCGATGGCGCTGACGTTTTCTCAAGTTGGCGAACGCCGTATTCTCGCCGATGCAGTACTGTAGCCACATTTTGCACTTTAGGGATACAAACCATATACTGAACTTGGCCACACTAGCACAAAAGCCATTCAAATAACCTGAAACTTGCCTGAACCCTCAATTCCTTCCCACTAAGACAAATCTGTTACCAGAATCATGCCCATTGTGATGTTGATTTGGAAATGTGAAAGAGAGTAACCCTGATAAAGATCAGGCAAGTAGTTGCTGTAAGCTGAAGCTCGATTGCAGCTATTATCGTAAGGGGATTGTGCCATTGAAATAAACTTCCTTGATACCCCCTAGGAGGAGTCAATATACCAGATTATAGGACATTCAACTGCTCGTACATTAAAAAAGATGAAAGCGATGGCAATGAATGAAAATACTTTTATTCTAACCTCTACCAGATCTAACATCATTGTGCTTCTCACACATGCAGCGTTTGTGGACAGGGAACAAAACAGTAGCGAAAAATTGCAGCAAGTAGCTGAGGAATGATGTTGATTGGGCTAACTTACATGTGGTTTTCAAAGGACGACACTTAAACTTATATTGTCTGACCTTGGGTATCCTAATCATAGATCACCTGCTTGGCGAAACTATAAACTAATTCCCGCCTCTGCCGTTACACTGGAAGCTTTACTCAAACATGTACAATATTCGTCCAAAAACTCATTCAGTCGGATGGTCTTATTTAGTCTGGAAAGGGAATATTTACCAGGATTTATGGAGCAGCACTTTCATTTACATTACAGAAGCGAACAGGGGAACAGGCTGGTTCTATTTTTGGCAGTATCGATATTTCCCCGAGAGTGAATGATGTCATTTGTGCGGGTTGTTGTTTTTCTGATCGATCGCGTGAGCAATGCTTAGCTAAAGCATTCGTAAGACACATGGACACATAAAGGGGTGTAAAAAGCGTCCACATACTCAGGTTCATCAATATAAACACTTTCGTCTGTTGCATTGTATAATGCGCATATTTGACAGCCATTGTCACACTGCTTTTAATTTCAAAAATAGCTTTCTGATTTTTACTTTAGACGTTTTAGACTTTTCAGAGACCCAAGATGCAAACTGATCTTTGAGACAAACTACTGGTGGACTTCCTGAGTGTCGTTCTGAGCTACAGTTTTTGTCTTGATCTTGATAGATGCGGGGAACTCTTTTAACCGAAAAACGCTTGTCTCCGGGATCGCACCAACTAAATTTAGTAAAAACAGCCGATTGGCTCAAATGTTTCTCAACAATTCCATAGATTCTGGTGGTGATGACTGTTGTTCTCACTGAAGGTTGACTGTCGATAATTGCAGGCAAATTGTTCTTGCCAAAAAATCCAATTGCTTTGAATTTTCTTTTTTTCTGCACAGAAGATAATTTTTCAGTGAATTTCATGGGACGGTTACATTTGGTTTCTGTAAACATAAGAAAGAACTATTATCCCTATCCAACTGACATTCTCATTCGGTTCTGTCCATTAAGTGAATAAGATAACTGCGTGAATCCTTGTGACGCAGGGCAAAGCAATTAATCGAAGTTCTCTAAAGTGATATATATAGTGAAAAATTAGACTGTTTTAAAGAGGATATATCAGCAACAATAACTAAAATCAGGTATTCTATCAATCTTTGGATGTAATGTGCCCGACGAATGCGACCGGTTTCGGAATTTGTTTGTAGTAATCCTTTACTAAGTCATTTTTATGCTTGTGCTCCTCATGTGACTTGGGGAACGCTAAGTAAATGTAACATTATTTCAATGAAAATGATATTGACTGTCGCACATCCATACACTCTCTCCGCGTCCACGCTTTAAAATAAGTATGATTATGATGAGCTGAATAGAAAATAGGAAACTTTTCTTAGTGCAGATCCGAATGACGTAGGCAGTGTATCGAAAAATCGATGCGCCATGGGATGTGTTTTATGTAGGTTGTAATTGTGATAACAGGGCGATGGTGGTATGGGTGAGAATAAGCTGACGTTTCGTTTACCGTGGGTAACGTTTATCAAGGTGATTTTACAACTGTTTGTAAAATCGTATTGATAAAGGTTCCCCACGGTAACCCAAATGTCGGCTTATTTTCACCCGTACTGACATCGCTGTTTTCAAAATTACAACTTGTATAAAAAACTCTTCTGTTTGTGATCTGCGAGGCGCTGTTCATGTGCTTCAGGCTATAGTATCAGAAAATTTACTTCCTTCTGTTCGAACTCTTTTACAGTTACCTACACACTGATCCGATTTCGGCATTCGATTGACTGTAGCCCCTTTACTGTAAGATCCCATTTTCAATGAGTAAAACAAAATCTTATTCACATGATGAATGTTTTGGGATTTCAGTGATTTATAACTTGATTGAGGCTAAACAGAAGTGTTAAAGTACTTTATCTGGTTTTCGGCAATGCTGCAGCTCATGTAGGAACGGTTGCCTAGTGGAATATGATTTACGAATGTTCGTACCTGGTTCCTTTTTACCAAATGGATAAATAAGGTTTTCCGGATAAGAACAACTTAAATAAGTATATGCACAAAAAATTGCACAATTATTGGTTTAAAATCAGTTGTTTAATGCGGGAGTGGTGGAAAAGAATACGAAACAAAGGTTACAAGTTGATCAACAAGAGCGTGTACAACACACTGGTGTTGCACGGAAAAGAGAAGCTGCCGATGGTAGAAATAACCATCTGTGCGAACAGCTGTACCTTTGTGATAACGATACTGATACCATGACTAATGACGGTATCAACCCCCGAGGTGAATTTGTTATTAGTTTGTATCATACCAAACCAACCAATGGTTAATATAATTGAAGCAAATCAAGCACTTATAAAGCCATAATTCAGGGAACACCCAGATGTTGCGGTCAGAAATTAGAAGTCATTCGAGGTTCGCAGCCTTTGATCTGAGGCGTTTATGAATGTTGATAGCTATCGGTTGTGCTCAAATTAATTGAAACCAAATTACTTCAAATCAAGAATGAACTTTACTGTTCTCAATGAGGCAGTTTTCCGATAAGCTTGTTTGGTGCTTTAGTAAAAAGGCATTAGCACAGTGGAGAAAGAGTTATTCACTCGGCGATAGGCTAATAACACTTGTTTTGTGGTTCACTGCGCATGTATGGTTTGGAAATTACCATTCCGGTAGGACAAAGTACCGCGCGTGTGTAGTGGTTGAAGTAGGCACAGATCACGAAAAGTGAATTACGAATCACTGGGGCCACGGAAACACTGAATCACACTAGCACTTGCACGCTGGTATCACACGTAACCGAGATGCAAGAAAGAGGCCAAAGAAGTAACAGTTCGTTTATTGGAAGAAACTAAGGGGATTAAATAATACGTACAACAGAATTTTATTGGTTATCCAGATATCTACCAATCGTGTGCTCCTGTTCCTAACGTCATTCAGCTTCTGTCCAGAAGTCACGACTTCTGATTGGTCAGCAAGATGTATCTGTCCAGAAACTGAAACGTGTAGGTGCTTGGTTGGCGTTATCTAGGAAGGGTGATTTAGCACAGCTGTTCAGACACCGTAATGCGTTGCTCCGCGGTTTGCGTTATACCATAGGCTCGGATCACGACAGTATATTTCCGTACATGAAAACATGTGCTAAATGATTGGGCGTGGCCGAACCTGAGATGAAACAGAAGGGAGACGCATGAAGTGTTTATGATTGAAAAAAGGAGCCCAAAGCACTGCAAACATTTGCCTTTGGGTTCTCTATTCAAATATATTACAAGGAAACTGTGCTTCCAATGTCACACACGTCGTATCCCGATATCTGGATTATATTCATCAGAAAATCTATTGGTTATTAGGAGAAGAGAATTAAACATTTAGTAAATAATTGATCCACATGTTGAGACTTTTCGTAACCCATCCGTTCACGTTCTGGACACGTTTGCCATATTGCATAAATCACCATAGAATATCTCCTGTTTCAAATATGACCGAATCTCCAAGAATACTGATCTTAAATTGACGGGCTGTGGTATATTATCTAACGACATGCTGTCGCTCTCCTGCTACCGTTATTGGTCAACCGGCTAAGAAGGTCATTCAGCCAACATTAGCTCTATTGTGCACGCTCAGTAATTCACCGCAGTTTGAACCCCGTCCTATTGGAGCGATTTTATCGGTTGAAAAAGTTGTTTTTAAAATTTTCGGGGCGAGTTTTGCTGCATTCTTATGGTACGTTACCCGGTGGACTACTCTTGTGCATTTTAGAAACTAATACATTATTTTCATGACGTCTCAGTTTCACGATACTGCAATACGAACAAATAAAATGCAGTGTTTAATTGTAATGTTCAAAGTTCAATTTTCTTCAATTAGAGGCAGAGGGTGATTTCCCGTATGAGCCTCATCACCACAGAGTCGAAGATCTCATTCATGATAGATCTGCATACCACATTGTCCGCAGGACGCTGTCGAGAGCTTCCTCTTGAACATCTTATCATTGACCTCGTCCACCACGTCAGCTGGAAGGGAGTTTCTGCTTGAACATCTTATCATTGACCTCGTCCACCACGTCAGCTGGAAGGGAGTTCCAAAGGTTATGAAATCTTTATCATTCCTCTTGCACCAACGTCAGCTGGAAGGGAGTTCCAAAGATTGGTTACCCTTCGCGATAGCCGGAACCGAAGATGTAATCCTACGGACGAAAGCTTCAACAGCGTAAGTCCATGTCCACGAGTCCTGGTCTGCT
>UZAN01045383.1:0-13413 GCA_900618425.1 Echinostoma caproni
TTAGTGTCACTTCGGTATCCAATTACCGAACGTCAATCAGTTTCGGTTTCACCCCACACACAGCTTTTTCTTCAGAGAATGTCCAATCTGATTCTCTGATACTTTGAAATCAGATTTCTAATGTGTTTGAACGCGTTGCTACTTCCATTGGTAAATTCACCTGCTTTGGCCCGAACAACCTGCCAGTATTCCACTTACTAGCAAATCCTTGAGCGATTTATTTGTTATGAAGACTAGTGTACCGTGATTTGTTAGACATACAGGCTGAACTCAGATGCATGTGAAGTATAAATGCATGCATCGCGAGAAAATGCATATCGCAGCAATTATTGCGAACTATGAAGGGCCTTTAGATTCGGCGGGAAGAAAAGTCATCGCATCAAAGAAAGCTGCTCTGGTCATCCTAGCGCTTTGAAAGCGATAATAATAATAATAATATTAAAGTGATCAATAATATGCGAGTTTAACCTGACAGTTACTTGAATGAATAGTACTGCTTCCCTGTTAATAGTGTACGACACAATCTGGACATAGATGGCTCCTTAGCAACCTCTTCAAATGTTTGACTATTTTGGTGTGCTTACTTTGGTATATACGTCTAAAGAACTGAAAGACAATTATTTAACAGAATCTTATAACATAGGTTGAAATTTGGGGGATATATTAAGGACTTAAGCTTTCTTCCAGTTTAGTCCGCTGTCATCAATTAGATTGTAACAAATGTATCAGTTCAAGAACATTTGTAGTGTTTCAATTTCTCGGAAAGCTAGCTGTTTAGCACATTTCGCCGAAACAACTGCTATTCCAGGATACAAATATGATCTATGTAAGCAATTCGATTTGGTGGGTGGTCTCATACTGCCATGATGAGAGTGTGACTGTCCCCTTCCCCGTAGCAACCGCGAACTTCACCATTGAGATTGACTTCTCTTTCCCGCGAGTGTTTGTTTGTTCCCAAACCTTCCACTCCATCAATCAAACGTGATATGGATGAATGTGTGTGTGTACACAGCTGAGGAGATCGCCACGAAACAGTTGAATGGAACTCTTCATCTTCACTGGACGTGGTATCATTACTTACAAAATTGGAAATTTTCTTAAATTATTCAGGTATTATGAGATGCATCACAAATTCTGTGTTCACAAAGCTTTAAAAAAAGGTATGTTCATAGAACCGTATCCAAAGCACTGTGGTGCATTGATCCTGGGAAAGCTTTGGTGATTTCGAATCCCGAAAAAAGCTAGGTCGTTGAGATACTGCGGAGCTGCAGTTGGTAAATAAAAACAGAAGCAAATAATTGTCCGTGATATGTTAAATGCAGAAATGAAAATTAGCGAACACACAATACTTGCACAGACTGGATTCAGTTTTTCTTGTTTACTGAACTGGGGAGTTAGGTTCAGTGTCTCATCAGTAGCCCGTATGACAGCTTCACATCTTTATAAGCGATTAAAATGTCACCGGTTGGTTGGTTGATGGGGAGCAAACCAACTTTCTATCCCGGTAAAAAGGTGACGATGAACCTAGACGTCCCGTACCAGCTCGTATTCGGGCATCTGTGAATGTGCAGTCCTAAGACATTTTACAGACTCAGACGGTTCTCATGCACTAACAGAACAAATTCGTAAAAGAAAATTAGAAATTAATGCATATTCTTCAATATTTCTTTCTATCATTTGACGGATAGATCAGTTTCCTGTCAGGTACGGTTTTTGTTCCACTTGTTTGATCAAAACGAGATCAATCATATTTGAGTGAGAGGTCAAAGCAGAACTTTTAATTAAAATGTTTTACTCCAACACACTGTTTGGAATAATATCTGTTGATTTAGAAGTCCTTCAGTTCAGTTCAGTCTGTACAACCATTAACTATGCACTTTTATGCGCCGACTTTGGTTGCTGTCTTATGGCCACCCATTTGGATAAATGGTAGGAGAAAGACAAGAAATTGTAACCTAGAGTTAAACAGAAAATGAAGAATTTCAGTGGAATAATGCTGCAAAGAAAGCTAAACGGTAACCCTGATGGATACAGATTTGAAAGCAATCTGTGTTGGGGTTGTTGGTAAAATCAAACAGAACGCAGGTTATGAGATTAGCTAGTCCCACTTCCTTTTTCTCCTCACTGAAGACAGTGAATTCTATCGTGTGAAAGGTCTAAAATTAGCAAACTGTGGAGTGAAAGAAGTAAACAACATTTGAGACGACGATTGTTGTTGTTGCAAAATAGCTCATTCTTCCGGTTGTAAACTTGTAGGAATTCTCTCTGTTTTAAGCTGAAGGTGCCAACGTGGTTTGGTCTCTTATTGTACAATTTCACTGTATTGATATTCTCTCTCTTCCGCGTTACACGTGCAATCTGGACCAGATTGTGATCAGTGTGCTGCAATAGCCGTAGTGTTACTTATCCCCATGACGATGGGTCAGGCAAAATTAAGCAAAAACAATGACTGACGGGAACTGCAACTTATCGAGTACACGAACACAAATCACTAACTAAAGAAGCTCTGTCAATTTTAAGCTAACCCCTAGGGGATAAAAAATGGTTGGCGACCGGAGTTGATACGATNTTAGCGTGCAATTAAAATCCACCAAGATTTACTAAACCTGTGTGCAGCTGGAAAAACCGTTTTACCATGGTTTGAGTGGAAGATGGCTTTCTGTGTGAACAGGAATCGCATTACCCAAGTGGATAGCGTTACTTTCGCGAGCTTGAAATATCGTAGCGATTAACTTAAATATATGATCAACTTCGTGATATACAGTGGTATAAACAGCACGACTATGCCTTCACTTGCTGCTCCGGTTTTGGTTGCTGTCTTTTGGTCGCCCATTTGGATGAACATGAGAGAGAAAGACAAGAAAGGTTGAAATTAGGCTCAAAGACAAAATTTAGAATTTCAGTGGACTAATTTTGCTGAGAAACTGACAAGCTACACAAACTCCACTGTTTACGACACTCAGTCATATCACTCAGGGTCTCTAACCATCGGTTACGATTACCCCGAGGTCCCCATCCAGGGAGCCTAGCGGGATCCTTGTGACCCAGATTCCTGGTTAGCGTTTTCATACCCTCATTCCAGGTCTTAGCTTGGCCACCCTTGACTTTGTTCCACCGACTACCTTCCTCGGCGAACATCACTCACCACGGCAACCCATCTGGTGACATGCGCAACACATACCCCAAACAACGTAATCTATGGAAGTAGACCACTTGCTCCAGTGGGCGACTGCGGATACCCAAAACTCTGTGCCTAACCTCAACATTGCTCGTTCGGCTGCCCCACCAGATTCATGCAATGATGCGTAGACAGCGCTGTTCAAACACTGACAGCCTAGCTTTATCCTGCTTTCTTAATGGCCAAGTTTCTGCATCATATAGCAGAACTGGCCGAACTGCCGCAGCATACACTCGACCCTTCACAGACAGCTGGATATCGCGACGGCGCCACAGATGTCTCACGAAAGTGCATGGTTAATGTTTGTAGAAACTGAAACACCTGGTGCGACGGCTTNGACGGCTTGTGAGCGCCTCTCTAACCCAACCAGCTACACAGCCAGAAGATCTGATCATACCTGTAAGGTCAATGGGTAGATGTTACATGAAGTACAGTCTCCTGGTCCTCCAGGTTAGAGGTCCGACTGAAATTTGTGGTTGAGTCGGTAAAAAAAATGGTGAAGCAGTAATCGATCCACTTCGCTTCAAACGCTGCCTTTCGGTTAGGTTCTTGTTAGAACTAAAGACTGGTTAAGAACCTTAATCATTCTCTTGCTTAGTGGTTGGACACCCTGGCAGTACCCGTCCATCAAACCCCAGTGCGTACACAAACCATGCATTGCCAATTTGGCAGCAATCAGTGAAGTTCGCTTTACTGCATTTCGCATATGGTGGGAGCATCGCATGAATAACGATGAAGTCAGACGACGGATTCTGGAACCAGATAGTTCTCCTTTGAGCAAAATAATTTCACAGCATCATCTTAGGTGGCTATGGCACGTCCTACGATTGCCTGCTACACCGTGCGCTATTCGCAGACATCGGTCCAGACTGGAAAATACAGCGAGGTGGGTAGATTATGACGTGGCGCAGAGGGATAAAGAGATTGTGCTCGGATCTGGTTTCCGTTGGAGTTTTCCGGCTCCTCGGCCGGGGCCCCAAAGATTCAGATTGTCTTCGGTTGGAGACTGCGGGATATGGCATCGAACCAAAGTCAGTGGCGCAATTGTATCCTCCCAAAAATAAACAAAAACGAAAAAAACTGAAAATGGCGGGCAGCAACCAAACAAAATACTGTTACTCATCGCAGTTGACTGTTTTATTTTCCTCGCTTTTTACCTATATTTTCCATTCATCCATGGTTATTTGGCGCCGCATTTGTAACGATTGGTGTTAAATATATATGACAATATATTTTTCTGCCCGATGATGATGACGATGGTAAAACGTGAACGGAAAAACTGGGGTGCATCAGACAGCAGTGAGCGAATCCATTGACCCAACTGAGATTTAAAGTGCTGGTTCAAGACTGACAGGAGCCTGTGCCTGCACTCATCGTCTTTGTTGATCACCTGGAAGTAGCTGAGAGCTTTTAGTACCTCGGGAGCTTGATCGCAGCTGGTGATCGTGTTGGGGGAGATCACATCATGAATAACGAAAGCTAAGGCGGCTTTGACCAACCTGCGACACCTGTGGCGTCGCCATGACATCCGACTGTCCCTTAAGAGAAGGGTATACATCGCCGCGGTTCGTAGCGTTCTCCCTTACGGTTGCGAGACCTTGATCCTCGGCGTTGAGGGTGCTAATAGACTTTCTGTATTCGATCATTGATGTCTCCGAAGCATTGCTGGTGTCTGGTGGGAACATTGAGTGAGTAATGACGAGGTTCGTCGTCGTGTGCTGGGTGCGGATAGTCGTTCTCTAACAGAGGTAATCGCTCTACACCGCCTTCGATATCTTGACCACGTATTGCGCATGCCTGTCCATCGACTACCTTTCCGTGCTGTGTTTCACACGTGCCGGGCAAGGCTGGAAGAAGCAGCGCAGTGGCCAGATCATGACGTGACATAGAAGCATGAAGAAGCTGGCTTCAGTTTTGGTTTCGGTTGGTCCAGCGCGCCTACCTGGTTGGGGCCTAATGGATGAGGATTGTCGTTGGTTAGAGACGGTAAGAGTTATGACCCAGAATAGAAGTCAGTGGTGCGGTCTGCCTATCGACATCCCGTGCCCCGTAAAAACAACAAACAACACAAATAATATCAAAGTGTACGGTGAAATATATTTTTGAAATATTTTTTTGTCCCAGTTATCTTCTATTTTCCCGTATTTGGCTGTTTCACCTTCTTCCCACTTTGTCCTGTATCCCAATCCACCTTTCCTCTACTATTGTTATTGTTTTTATTGTTGTGGAGTTGGTACAAGCTGGTGTTAAATATATATTCGAACCGGTGGTCTCACCGGTAGAACTCAAGCATACTACTCACTCAGTCACCGGGCAGCTGATCGAACCGTTTGGTATTTCGACAGCGCAAGGTATGGCACCTCAGGTCTTTGAGAGATTAATGCGGGCATCCCACGTCTCACGCATCTCAGCATTAGCCTCCAGGGTAGTGAATTGGTTGGAAACATTGAAAGTATCTCGGAAGCACAGTTCAGTTCAGTCTGTACAACCATTAGCCATACACTTTCGTGCGCCGGTTTTGGTTGCTGTCTTTTGGCCACCAATTTGGATAAAAGAACATAATGAAGATTGGAGTGTTTAGAGCACATTCCAGCTGGAAGATGGAGAATCCAATGAGACTGATATTACAAGAATAATCAGTAGATGCACGAGTACCACTGTTTGCGACCCCAAGCCATTTCGTTCAGTATCTCTAACCACTATGATCTCGAGGTCAGGGAGCCTAACAGGATCAATGTGAACAACTTTCCTGATTAGGGTACATCAGAGTAAAATTCATCAGAAAGACACAAGTTAAGGGATCTTTGTCAAAATGGAAGACAATATCCGTTGTGATTGTCATACCGCTACTGATCGATTACCGTTATTCTTTGTTCTTTACAAATTCTGATTGACCTGTCGACCTATCTGTAAATAGTTGTGCAACCATTTGTGTATATTCATTGTGTTATAATTGCAAAAGGCGGTGCTCGGTCGAGGATAGCCGTTCATTGGGGATAACAGATGGGATATCATTAATTTGGCATACATAACACAGAAAATCTCGTCAGAAACATACCATCACAGTTCCTGGCTTTACGATGGGTAATGAATGTAGCAATCGATAGTTATTCTCTAAGATACGGCAATTTGCCTTCGGTGGTCCTTTTAATTTTTGATCATCGAACGTAATCACCAATCATGTTACCTGCTAATCACAAGTGAGTAGTATCTCACAACAACTGGAAGTGTTTATTTTACCGATTATTATGAAATAGTTACCCTTGAGCAGAAAACCTGAAAGATTTATTGCAATGAATGTGCTTCAGAGCAAATCGACAAAACACCCTAAACATTCAACAGTGTGTTTACGTGTGAGAACAAATGAAATTTTTAACATCACTCATCTCATTTACAGCAAGTTTGCCAGTTAGTGACCCCCCTCTAAAATTACTAAACAATTTATTCCCTATAGCTGATTACTTTTGAATAAGCCAACCAAAAGCAAGTTTGGGCCGTAGAAAACTATGGTTTTGACAAAGTTAGTTTCGCCAATCGTTCTCACTTTTCCCACGAAGCACTCACAATAGCATATGTTCACGTGATTTGCATGTGACCCAGTTCGTTCCAATAAACGGACATTCCGTGGTCACAGGCAACTCAGAAACTATTTCTAAGTTCCTCAGCGATCACTGGCATTGGTTCAGATGGAAGGCACATTGAAACAATCTTTGAAACAATCTTTACGACACCAACCAATGTAAGGAAAAATAAAATTCCCTTCAATTATTTGTGGTGCAAATCAGGTAATCCATCAAAGTATTTATTACTGGTTTAAAGACTGTAATGTGAGACCAAAACGGAATTTCAGTTCTAATTTAACCAAAATACATAGAGAGAGCATAGAAAATTAAAACTGCCGTTACCATTACTCACGGATGTTAGTTTCTTTTTTAACAAACTCACTCACCAATGTTGTTTGCATGGGCTCAAATGTGAAACCAAACATATGTAGACAATGCAAATATCTCGTTATCCAGGTGATGTCTATTGGCCTGTAGTTTGAAGTCAAGGTGTGTGCATATGTATACAATTAATTGGTTTCCCGTTCCACTGTTAAAGGAGAATTGAAAGATTCACCTAAAGCTGCACAATTCTGTCACAGTTTCTGAATTAACCAACTGATACTTCTGACATAAATGGGGCATATGTTGAGTTACGAAAAGATGCCCACACGGTTGTTATAGTTGCACGACATAGAGGTTGCATAACAGTGCTCTAAAAACACATGGAAAAGTAAGTATAAATCCAAGCAAAACAATATTATACTAACAAATGCCTGTCAAACGGTTAGTTTCAAACTCATATTTTGTTTTAAAGTCAGTTAGTCGAACTGTGCTAGAATTCAACAACCTCTACGTGTCTGGTTGTTTTCTGTGTCTTCCAATGACCGTTTTACCCTACTCTTTGTTATACAAGGAATTGAACTAAGTACTATTTGAGAGTTTTATGCACTGTAAATTGCTATGACAGAAAAATAGTACCTGGAGGATCGCTATTATTAGCCCTTATAAATCTAATGGAACGCTATTTGATTAGACAGGCACCAATTTTATGCACGGACAACTTTTAAACTGTCTGAAAATAAGTTAGAACTATTTTGTTGGTGTTAACCCATTGATTGATGAGAAATCTATTGTTCTTCATTTCTGATGACCAGTTTACCTGTCGGAGTCATACCTGGGACAAAGATGAATGATAAAAGTGTGTTTGTTGTCGAACTAAATTTCTTTTCTGCGGATACAATTTTCAACCAGGAGTGTTTACTTGCTTTGATTCGTGTATTCAAACATTTCTGAGGTTTAGCATCGTTTTCACCATCTTCCACAGGTGACAAAATGCCTTGTTTGTCTAATTTTATTGAAAATAAGTTTCTTCATCGCTATATATTTAGCACAAGTAATGGTTCGCACTTCACCGGCATTTCTTTTCATCTGTTTCTCCTTTATTCGTTTGTCTCTCTGTGTGTGTGTGTGTTGGGAATTAGTGAAACTGATGCAGGTGCAAATTCCGTCCTACAAGTTGACCAGCCGACAGTTATCGTTTCGTCCTATTCTCATTCAGAAGTTCAAGGTCAAAATAGCACGTGACTAATATTAACAGTAGCAGGCTCTTAAATAATTGATAGGCACTTTAGGGCGCTTTTATTTAACCTGGGTTGTTTAACAACCGTGAAGTCTGACCTAGTTACATTTTTGTTATATTTGCAAATATCTATTTCTGCGTGAAATGCAAAAGAAGCTCTCTGTGATAATTTAATCAGAGAAGTGTCAGTACAAACCTAAAAAGTTATTTGAAAAAGCAGTTTTACGTGACTGTAACATGCTTGCAGGCAGACTATCTAATGCGTTTTTCAAATAAAGATGTACGTCGTTCGTGAGTCGTTTTGAGCATGACAACAGGGAGAATTATTTTAGTTTTTTTCTGGTTTTTAGTTTTTTGTCATAATCGTTGGAAGTTTCAGAAACAAATTTTGATTAGGATATCTTCAGATAACAATGTGAGGAGGACAAACTAAAGATGTTCAGCAGACTACAAGTTGAAGAGAAATTGAACGTGAAATGCTATCTGACAGCTGATAGGTGCTCTGATTAATATTGAATTATTATTGTCTCAGCCTTATGAATATAAGATTTTTAAAACGTTGCTTCACAAGTGAGCGTAACTTGATCTGGCTGTATTTTACTTTAACCGTTTCAAATATTGTAATGTCAAATTTAATTTCCAATACCAAATTTCATATAACTCCTTGCTGTTCAACGTCACATTTTAGAGAATGTTGGGGACAAAATTGTAAAATAAAATAATTTTATCTGGGTGAAAAATATTTAATCATAGAATGCTGGTAAATAATTTATAGTGTTAAGTCAGCCATTCATCGGAATTTTCATGTTGAAATTATTGCGATACATTATCGGACAAAGAGGCATCATTGTATGTTTGGCTATTACTCCGGGCGATTAAGAATGTATCAAAAGGTTAAATGTTAATGAGAAAACTAGTTTTTATTGATGGAATACACCAAATGATGCTGCCTCTGACATTCTCCTGATATTGTACAAACGAGTGAAATCCTTTTCATAGTTATGTCTCAGTTTGCGTTGTATATAACCAAAATAAACGTACCCTTCCGTGCGGCCGTTTTGGTTGCTTTCTTTTGGCCGCCCATTTGGTTGTGGATGAAGTAAACGATATAATTAGAAAGCTGAATGCAGTATCTTTGTAAAAATAGACAACACAATAAGACTACTTCGGAGGAAAATCAGTGAATACACAAGGAAAATTATGTATGTTCAACCATTCCACTCGGTAATAAGTAACTTGATCGATTTAGGGGTCTCAACCTGGGAAGCCCAAAGCAACCTGTTCAGGGTTCTCATACCCTCACGTCAGGTCTTAATCTAATCATCTTTATTCTTCTTCCACCTGCTACCTTTATTTTAAGAAAGCCTATATGGTGAAATGCGTAAAAGTACCCCAGTCACGGCATGCTATGGAGACGAAGCACTTGCTTTAGTGAGTAACCTCGATTTCCTAAAACTCCACGTCTCATTTCCGAACTGTTTGTCCCAGTTGCTACACCGGACTGGTGCAACACGCGAGTAAACTTTTGGTGCTGGGAGACTAGTAGTACCTAGTATTTATACGGTTTACGTATCGGTCAACTCTCTGTATAATATATCAGCACCGCCCAAACCGTTCAGGCATTTAGAAAGCCGCATTTATCGAAATATTTTGGCTATACGCCAAGGAATGTATCTAGCTTTCCTTTTACATTCATCACACATCTCTTGATCGCTTGTTTTTCTGTGACTTGAATCCAGTTCTTGAACATCGTTCGCGAATACTTATAATTTTATAATTTCTCACACAAACGCGTGAGATGTGTGATTGAACTATATTGCATCAAAACGGTAAGGAAACTAGCTCTTTATTTAAATAACGAAGTGATGAAACTTTGTGAAATCTACAATGTAGCGTCTTCAACGAAACAAAACAAAAGTTGAGAAAATTTGATATTGACCATAATCAATTTCACGGGCTATCCCAATAGCTTATCTAAGAACAATAGTTCTGGTTGAATGCTATTGAAATAACATATTTCTTTTTGGATAACATGGCTTATGTATGTAATGATACTTGGGTAATTATTCAAGTCGTTTGCTATAGAAAACATGCGTAGGATGTGGTTTATTTTGAGTACCAGACATAAAAGAGGTGAGCTTGGCAAATCGTTATAGAAAGCATATTTCGGTGTGCGAATTTGATGTGGAATAATGCTTCTTCTCTAGCTCCGATTGTTAGTATCCTCAAAAAGATCACAAGGGAGGAATGTTTTTGATAAGTCAATATACTGGGTTAATATTTTGCAAAAATAAGGCTAAAATAAGATTGTTCGTTTAAGAGTGTTGGCAAGTAGATGAGATTTTGATACACAAGAGTACAAGAGTACCTTGAGATATTGAACTGACTGCATTATTTCCACCACAAATCGGATTGAGATAAGAACAAAAAGAAACAAATGGTCTATTTTGGTGAAGTTACTCATGCAAAAATGGCTGTTTATGTAATTGTGTACTTTTTCAGTGAAAATCAATTTTGATTCAAATTTTGCATTTATTGGTTTCATTCCGATTAGTTCATTGAGGAGACTTACAATATTGTTTTGCTATTCTCTGGAGATTTTCTTATTAATTTAATTTTCTTCAATGTTCTGCGGAGATGCATCGTAAGTGAACTGTGATGAAACATGGCGAGGATTGAGTTCATGTGCTTTACTAATGGAATTTTCGTTTGATTTGAAACAATTCTACTATCCTACAATTTACAGCATTTGTTAAATTTGTAACGTTTAACAGCACGGGGATCCGGATCTGTAATTCTATCATGAATATTTCATTATATTACTCCTGATTATTTTTTCATCACCCACCGGTATCCAGTGTATTAAAAACGCATAATGTCGTGATCAGCGGTTAAATGTAAAAAGTGCAGAATACTGAAGTGCAAGTGAGTTGATTTTTAATAAATTTTATCTATGAGGAAAACATTGAGTGAATTACACGAGGGTGCAAAAGACGTGTTCCAGAGTTAGTTATATTTAACCTTGTCAGAACATTTTAAGACTGGTTTGAAGCTGGTTCTAAAGCGTGATTTCATCGCCAACCTAGCTTACTTTTACTGCCGTAAAACAGGCAAACCACACAAAACGGCTCCCTATATTATCATTGTTATTATTTTATGTTTTCGATATACAAGGTGAATGGAAAGTAAGCTTTTCATAGAACTTTGAAGAGTGGGTATAGTTGTAGCTGTACAACCGAATGAGTTTGAAGTCAGATGGAATACGGTGTTTTTCAGTAAGTTGATTGTTATCCTAAATAGTTTCCGAATCTGGTTCTTATTCTACGATCCTGATGTCACTAAATTGGAATCAAGGTCAGTGTGCACGAGGTTGTGCTTAGATTCCTTTTATTAATTCTTATAGTATAACTCGCATTTTTTTAGGTATTTTGGGAATAAAGTAACAATTTGAAAGCTTTATATTATCATCCTTGCCGGTTATCAAGACATTGAATATCGTTTTATACTTTGAAGCAACCGCTTGCTCGTTAAAATCTTGCTTTCTGGTCACTAAAAAAGCGAGAAAAACGACAGAAAAGTCAAAAAGTTGAACTTTGCTTTCTGCTTTCTGAAGAAAAACCCAATCGATCGGGCCTAAGCGGTCCCGTCATTAAATTATGGTGTGTTGTTGCTACGCGGTCAGCTTCTAATAGAGTCCAGCGACGTGCCTATGCAAAGGACTTACTTGTCCAACAAACAGAATACATTAGTGACCGGTATTTAACAGTCTCCTGCTCCCTCTCTATCGTACACAATGAATGACCTTGCGCGCATGCTGTGAGTAACGAAAATGTCTTTCCTGCTGAACGTGAAAATGTCCTAAATGACTTTGTGTTCGATTGGTCGGCTATCAGATGGACAAGCTCCTTGCTTCAAAGACCGGTCTTTACGCTGTGTAAGACGCCGTCGGAATAATACCAGGAGATTGCTGGGGGTCAATCATCCGGAAACTGATATAAGAACATCATTGATGGAAGTCAAAATTCCTCAAACGCAATAAGTTATACGTTAATCGTGTTTTTTCCTCGGATTAAAGACTGATTTCATGACTCAACTTATTGAAAAAATCTCTTCTGTCTTGGTCGTGTCCCGTTGATTTAGCAACTAATGACTGTCAGCAGTCACTATCCTGGGAAAGTTGTATTTGTTCGGGTGTCAAATAATTCTCAAATAATCTAGGAATAAAAATACCATTTTTCTATAACCCGGGAGATGGTTTACTGATTACAAGCGCTTCTTAAAACAATCACAGCATACTTGAAGAAAAATAGTGTACGAAGAATACTTTTTGACAAGTTCTGGTTAGTGAAACTCCATGTCAAAGTTCACAGCCGAGCATGTGTCTCTCTTGTTATACATTAACTGCTGTTAACAAACCATATGTTTGTGAAAATTATAAATGAAGAAAATTGAATTACGAATTTATTTGTTTTTTCAAAAAAGTATTCTGCCATTTGTTTTTATCCGACCTTTTCCAGTAAATTTAAAACGTTATCTTCAGTCCATTGGGTTGGTATTAAATGCCACTCTGGTTTGCCCAATTACGGTAAATGGATATTTCTACTCACCGAAGTAAGATGACACAAGAAGAAAGATACAAAAAATACGGTTTGAATAATGTCTTAACTCGCATTCTGAACAGAATTTAAGGCAAATAATTGTTTAAAATAACTCTCAATAATTCCAAGAAAGGTGGTACATGAAAGTAATTCTTCGGATGCATGAGGTTGACACAGTATCGGGTGGAATGAATCACTGTATGCGTGCGCGCCTGGTTGCACACATCACATGATCAGGTCAGTTTTCATCGATGGGCGTTATTGTGCAGCTGTGTGTTTGCACAGGGTAGGGGTGAGTTTGTGTTTCAATTGCAGTTCGAACAGCTATTAATCATGCATTTTCGTGTGCCGGTTTTGGCTGCTCTCTTTGGCTGCCCATTTGGATGAACATCAGGAGAAAGACAGGAATGTTAAAAGTAGAGTTGAAGAGAAAATGAAGAATTTTAGTGGACTAATGAAGCAGAGAAATTGAGAAAATGCACGAGCGCCACTGTATACTTTACTCCATCATAT
>UZAN01045383.1:13927-32717 GCA_900618425.1 Echinostoma caproni
CCAGTCTCTTCATCTTTCATTCTCTCGCTCCAGGTCTTGGTTTGACCGCCCTTGGCTTTGAGTTTATGTTCACGACGACGAACGCTTTTTAAGGTATGGTTTGGGGTTAAATATACAATGCGGCCAAATTCAGCCGTGGCTAATGCGCGCATTCTAACTCATTTGTACTGGTTCACGAAAACCAAATATATGATATATGATAGCTTCCATTTAGGCCTCCATTAGTGCCTATCAGATAATCGAGAATTGCACTTGAAATTAATCCTAAGCCACCTTGAATCAGGCAGGGCAGGTGACATCCTTTCAAAGGAATAAAGAACTTTCAGGCCTGATGGCTTAAGTAGAGAACATCACAATAGCGAACGACCGATGGAAGGTTAATCCATTTAAGGGACTGGCATTTCTAAGTTACGTTTAGTTCAAAGCTCACCCGAGTTCACTACGGAAAGTGGCGTTCGTCAGGTTTGCCCTCTCTCTCCGTTTCGATTTAACTTTGACATAGATTTAATTCTTGAAACAGCCCTATCCTCGTGCGAGGATAGCAGTATCGATTGACTCCCAGGTGACAGACTGTCTGATCCAGAGTATGCAGACGACATTGTGCTACTAAATGAAGATCCAGGTAAATTGGGAGCTTTCCTAGATAGTTTGATTGCTATTGTAGCCATGTTTGGTATACGCATTGCACCTTCAAAGTGTAAAATGTTTTTACAAGACTAATTTTGTTCAGCAACTAGGTTCACTCTAACCGAGGAAGTAATAGAGCAAATGGATAAGCTTTTGCTATTCCGACAGCTACATCTCACCCGGATGAAGTGTCAGCTCGCATACAGAAGGCTCAGTTGGCATTTGCCAAATTGATACATCTGTGGCGCCTTCGCGACATCCGGTTGTCTGTGAAGAGTCGAGTGTATGCTGCGGCAGTTCGGCCAGTTCTGCTATATGATGCAGAAACTTGGCCATTAAGAAAGCCGGATAAAGCTAGACTGTCGGTGTTTGAACCCCGCTGTCTACGCACCATTGCACGAATCTGGTGGGGCAGCCGAACGAGCAATGTTGAGGTTAGGCGGTGTTTTGGGTAATCGCAGTCGCCCACTGGAGCAAGTAGTCGATCTCCATGGATTACGTTGTTTGAAGCATGTGTTGCGCATATCACCAGGTAGGTTGGCACGACGAGCGATGTTCGCCGAGGCAGATAGTGGGTGGAAAAAGAAAAGGGTGTTCAACCTACCCCCTTGCACGAGGATATTGAATCCTTAACTAGGAAACTGGGTCACATAGATCCTGTTGGGCTTCCTAGATGGAGACCTCGGGATGATCGTAACCGATGGTTGGAGACACTGAGTGACATGGATGAGTGTTGTGAACAGTGGCGTCTGTGTATCTTCTCAATTTCTCTAAATTTTCTCTTTGATCCTGCCCTCCACCTTTCCTGTCTTGATCCTAATGTTCATCCCAATGGGCAACCAAAAGACAGTAACCAAAACCGGCTCACGATAGTTCATGGTTATTGGTTGTAAGAACTGAACTAAACTATATAGGAAAATTGGTGAGCGTCTGATAGTTATATAGATCTGCAGCATTCAAAGTATCTTTTACTGCGTAAATTTGAGCAGAGTACGAGTATTCATAATGTACCCTTCTCTTCAAAAATAGGGTCATTGAAAAGTCCTTTTTCAGTTCAGTTTATGTATATCTTTGACTCTTGTTCCCTTAAATCCGCCATTGAGCACTTCTGAGGTGAACCTGAATTCTTCATACTATGATTCTTGAGGCATATAGTTTATAGCTTTCCTTATTGGAAAACTTTTGTGAATAACTTTTAAAGTTATGGTTATGAGTTCTTGAAAAGAAAACTGTTTGCTTGAGAGCGATTTCTAAAATAAAAGTTGACACCCTTTATTGTTCAAGTTTCTCCTGCAAAGAAAACGATGTTCAGATAGTAATTGTTGTTGCGCTATACTATCTCCTCAGCTTGGTCCAAACCCAACACTTTTAAAGGTACAAAAATATAAAAAGCCGCAGTAATTTTTTCTAATTTACTTTATCTGTTGCATTATTGAAAGGAAATCGAATCTCAATATTCTGATCATCATTTTCCTAAAGACATAAGACAAAAGATAGCTTGGTAGTAAATTGGTGCATTTGACAATCGAAATTGACGCCGCTTGTTTTTCCAAGAAATTGAATGCACCGTTTGACTAAACCCAACTACTGATCAGCTAACACAAGTAAGCTAATTGCACGTTCTCCTTCGTTTCACGCCCCTCCCTCTTGCCCGCCATGCTCCACGATGCGTCCGCTAACATCGCACGGGGTTGGATTCACTCGGCTCGTTTTGCTCTTTCCATCCGCGTCTATCAGCAATTAACAATCCCACAGGCGAACTGGGCTGTTTCGGCTGTATCTTGCTCGGTCTATCCTACCTGTTCATTATCATCACATTTCCTTTTTCTCTATGCTTCACTACAAAGGTAAGTAAGAATCAATAATAAATGTCTTTTACTTGATTTTTGTTATTTAATTCCCAGAATATATCAGCGACACACATTGAATAAAAAACGCAGCTTAGCGAAAAGGCTTCTTTTCGGTAACCCATCAACTGGCTAATGTCACATTACAAATGTGAAATTTCTTTCTATATGTAACGGAAGGACTTTAAATGTGACACAATCAAACGGAGAGTCTTTTATTCAAAAGATTTCAACCTTATGGGCTACAAGAAAACCGGTCATCGAACAGTACAAAACCAGTACCACAAAATTTGGGAATCAGTTAATGTTGCGATTCGATATTAAATATAACACAACAGAAAAGGAAATGAACACTTTGTTTCCTGGTGGTTGAATAAAGACCGTTTATTTTAAAAAAGTTTCTCGTTTTTTTGTCCATTTTTTTGACTCATCAACTTGATCCACTGTCTATGGTTAAGGTCAGAGAAGCAACACATCAGCCCAAATTCAGTTCAATTCAGTTTGAACAACCATTAACCACGCATATTCGAGCGCCGGTTTTGGTTACTGTCTTTTGGCTGCCCATTTAGATGAAGAATAGGAGAAGAAAAGGAAATTGAAAGTGGAGTTGAAAAGAAAGTGGAGAGGTTCAGTGGACTAAGGTTGGAAAGAAATTGAGGAGATGCACGAACGCCACTGTTTACGACACCCAGCCATATCGCTTAGTGTCTCTAACCATCGGTTACGATCATCTTGAGGTCCTCAACCAGGGAGCCTAACAGGACCTATGTGACCCAGTTTCCTGGTTTGGGTTTTTATACCCTCGTGTCAGCCCAAATAAAACGCCATTTACGGTGAACAACCAAAAGTGCAGCATAAATTCTTCGATAATAATGCCCACACACATATGAGACGTTGGGCTATCGAATCATAATGCTAACACAACACTCTCTGATTCCGTATGCGTAAAGGAGGGGACGGGGGATCGGTGGGAGAGAAAATTTGTATCTTCGGGTTTACTGGTATTTCTGTTGCAAAACATGATGCCTCTAGCTAGTTAAGTTTGTCTGTTCCCATTAGGTCAGTGCATAGAATACAATGATTAGTGATAAAAATGTATATGGATATGTACTGAACGAAATAAGAAAAGAATATAAGGAGTAGGCGTCAGATTTGGTGTTTCTGCTCACAGGAGACTAAAATGAATACCGTAATGAGTGGATATGCCAGGTACCTAAGACTTGCATACAGTGGGGCGCCTTATTCACGTTTCAATTAAAAGATTTGATAAAACTTCAACTAACAACACTCAAGAAAAATTTAACCAGGCATGAACATGGCCATAATGTTATTGGCGCTGAGTTTCGGGCTAATACTAGCAAGATGAAGCTTCCGATGATTAAGGTGTTTATTCATGATATATTACATAAATAAATTTATTTTCATATGTATTTTCGGTAGAACATTCAATTTTCAAAAGGAAATCTTTGCGCTATGTGGAACTGCACGGTTTCGCGATTTCTACAGTGGAGGCTAGTCCATGCATTGGTTTACACCATAAACGCTTCACCATTAAACGCACGTTTACACATAAGGTTAAACTGCCTGACTGTTATACGCCCTCTTTGATAAAAGTCTAGGCATACCTTGTTAAATTCTGCATCATAATGGCAGCCAATGTTCGAATGAACACGACTGAATGTTAAATGAGACTAAATCTTTACACTCAATCTCTCTAACGCACTGGTTTGTGATCCCTAAAAGCTGGAGACCCATTTTTATCTTTATATAAATCAATAATCCATAGGATTTGCTGGTAAATTAATTACTTGAGGAGACACTAATGTGGAGCAGAAGAATGCCGATTAGCAGTGTAAACGCGAATGCTCGAGGCTCACTATTAATGATAAATGTTAAGTATGTTTATATCTGCGTTAATCTGATAGGAAAAACCGTTGGAGGCACGAAAAGGTAATTAAAAGTTGAATTCTAATCAGTATAAAAGATTCTTAACAAGTACAACAGAAGACGAATCGGTAACACGCTTGGTTTTCCTGGAGCTGCTTTGAGATTAGGAACTAGACACTAATGGTTGTAAGCCGAAGAGTAGACTGAAACAAATCACGGCTGTAAGAGGGATTAGCGGGCGGTTATCTTCGTGTCAAACTGAAACCGGTTGATTACAGTACAACGAAAAAGTAAGCTTCAGTTATGGGTTGGAACCCTACCGTTAGAAGGAAAAAGTTACACGGAAAATGATGTTTGGTGAAGTCAAAACAACTGAACACTACTTCTGAGTTGTCTGGCGCACTGTCATTTTTATGGTTACAAACACAGTCAAAGTTCCTCCAGATACTCCAGTGAAAATCAATGCATTTGAATGAAAATATTGTGTAAATTCGAGTTATACTTTTCGAGACATACAATTAATTATCGATTTTTTGTCAATAGATTAATAATTTTGTTCATGACAGACAAGAAAAAAAACGCAGAAATGGATTCATGAACAGTCCGTTCGATTTGGTCACCGCTTGTGTTACTTTGAGTTTTACGGCACACATTACATGTTCCAATTTTGAGCTTAAACACATTCCGTTTCGCATTCCTACGGACGCTTCGTTCTGGAACAATACGACTGTAAAGCTAACTGTAATACCTCATTCTTTGATTCGAACAGTTCCAACAGATATACTCCGGGAAAGTCCGAAAACACGCTAATGACAGTTCTCATAACAGAGTTGATCCGGACTAGCACATCTGTCATCCATGTTGTTGCTCATTCTTCCACCCACACAACTGTTCAAACCAATATGGATAGTATAAACTAATCTCTGAAATGTTTACACTATGTAATTCAGCCCAACATTTATGAGACAAGCGTGAGATTATCACATGGTTTGGGCACATAGATAGCTGAACTGATCTGATTGCTGCTATCGCGACTGGATGGTGACATTATAAACGGCTGACTGTACGGTAAACAAGGGGTATAGCAAAACATGGTTGATTGGTCTGCGATAAAAGTAGCACACTGTGATATGCTTGCACTCAATCTGTTTATTTTTCATTCATCCTGAAGTAGCTCTAATTCACAGCTTTTCACATCGATGACAAACGGCAAACAGTAGCCGTCCCCCCCACCCCCGCCCCGTGTGATTCTCAATGTGTTGATCACCTGCGTGACCAAATCATATTCATGCCTGGGTCACTCGCTACGTTTCGGTCACCTAATCAAAACCCAAGGTGACGGTGTAAGATTTGGGTCGTTTTGTACACATGGATGTTACAATAGTAGTGGATCGGATTGGAGGAGGCTGAATCTCATTGGACAGTTTCACGATGCAGTTCAGTTCAGTTTTTACAATCATGAATCATGCATTTTCGTGCGCAGATTTTGGTTACTGTCTTTTGGTGCCCCATTTGGATAAAAGAGGAGAATGAAGTTTGGAGTGTTGAGAGCAAATTCAAGCGGACGAAGGAGAATTCATACAGAGTGGTTCAAGCAGAATAATGTGTGGATGCACGAGCACCACTGTTTGCGACATCCAACCATATCACTCAGTGTCTCTAACCATCGGTGACCATGCTCTCTGGGTCCCCAGCCAGGGAGCCAAACAGGGTCTATGTGACTTAGTCTCCTGATTGGAGTTTTTATACCCTCATATTAAGTCTTAGGTTGACCACCCTTGGCCTTTTTAAAACTGCTACCTGCCTTAGTAAACATTGCCCACCGTGGCAACCTATCTGGTGACATGCGTAACACATGCTCCGACGAACGTAATCTATGGCGATCGATCACTTGCTCCAGCGGCCGACCGCGACTACCCTAAACTCTACACCCAAGCTCAGCATTGCTCGTCCGGTTGCCTCACCAGACTGGTGCAATGCGACATATGGGACGGTGTTTGAAGACCGACATTGTATTTTATCCCGTCCCCGTAGTGGTCAAGTCTTTGCGACGTAGAGCAGGACGAAGCAGTTTGCCTCGTATATTACCATCCCCCAACTTCTGACAAGTCAATGAGCTAAACATCGCGATCAGCCTACATTCAAAAGGAAATCAATCGATCGGATGTTTCTTTTTGTTTTCTGTGATACCTTGAGCAGAATCTCAGCGGCGCAAATGAAGCCGATTCAGACTGCTTGTACGAGCAAAGCTTATTTCGTTTGAAAAACAAAACAAAACCACTAAGTGATCAACAGCATTTGCTTTCTGCGTTTCAATCTGCAGGTAACTATTACGGACAACCTGAATTTTCAAAGCATTTTCCAATTGACTTCAGTCACACAACCTGTAAGCGGGCTGTTTTTCTTGAACTTCAATGAATAGTGCTCACGTCATGGTTTGAGCGAGTTAGGGAATTAAGTCGTTACGGTAGGTTGCTGATAAAACCGCGATGGTTACGTTCTTCTCTATCCATATTACGTACTCGGTGTGTAGTGTTTCTTGAAAGCCCCTAACAGTTGTAAATATAAGTAGATCAAAATGGTTGTATGTGTGAAAACACTGGCCATTGAACTTAATCAAGTAGAAAGTGCTAAACAGCCCTATTTAGTGACACTGACTGATACGACCGAGTGCCACACGTTGTACCAATTGTACATCCAGGAACACTTTCGCTGTGCATCGCCTTTTTCTCCCATTTCACACTTCTACTCTGGTATCACTCAGGAAATTTTGCTTATTTGCGAAACCATTTTACCAGCTGGTCGGTCAGGGGAATACAAAGTAAAAGCGATCACTGGGGTGTAAGAATCTATGATTTGAGGATTCCAAAGAGAAGTGTCAGGCCCATTATCACCTCCTTTAGCAATGCAGGGTTATTGGTAAATGCACAACAGCATCTTACACCACCTGGTGCATTTTCTTTTCTGACACACTCTCAAACATGTATATATTTCACAAGAGATATACGTGAATATACTAACCAGTAAATGTTTCTCTTCAGCCATTCTTTCAAAAGCATTCCCAGCTCATGTATAGATAGCCAGCTAGGGGTGAGCCGACCGAACTATTCCATACCCATACTCATGCACAATCATGAGAGCAATACGAATTGCTTATTACTTTCCACAGAGGGCATAGTTTTTAGAATTAACATAGAAAACCCTCAGTTACCATTTTTTGTTACAAACCTTCATGGATAGCAGGACTTGACGTGGCGGATCAATTTAAGGCCCAACTAGGTTAGGCGTGGTACTGAACCGGGTGGCAGCAAAGCTGCCTACGGTGGGGGTGATGGGCTCGTACCTCCGATAATAAGATCCAAAATCCACTAGTTTCAACGAGTAAACCACTGTGCCACCATATCCACACAAGGTAAGTGCAAAATCCGACAAATTTCGCTGCCACAAAACAATGCAAATTTTGAGTATGAACTGGATAGAGCTATGCTGTCTCAAATATTTGTTATTAGTCAAACTTTTACCTTTCTATCCGCCTGCTTCTGAGTTTTTTTTCTTATCTTTAACTATCATATTTATCCTTATTTGTCTCAAAGGTGATTGCCGAATACGAACGAGCGGTCATATTCCGGCTCGGACGGATCCTGCCTGGAGGAGCAAAGGGTCCAGGTCTATTTTTTGTCGTTCCCTGTATGGATCGAGTGCGCAAAGTTGATTTGCGTACGGTAACATTTGACGTTCCCCCACAAGAGGTAAGCGTGTTCCCCGTAAGACGTGCATTCGGGTCTGTGACTAATCAAATATGGTCAAACAAAAATGAGCGTTAAGTTCTGATCGTTGACCTAATAAACTAAGACACTATTTAGATGGTGAATGTTTGGATTAGCCCATTCGGTTTTCACAGGCACCAGTGCCTCGTGCCTGATGCCTCTGAACAGTCGAATGGGCTAATTCAAGCTTGATACTCTAAATTGATTGATCCATTTGAACAAAGTGATAATCGTCGACCATGTAGCTCAGGCATGAGAGTTTGAAGTCCCAACCCGAAAGTTTACGGTTCAAGGGACACAAAAAATTCGCATTGTTGACGAGTCCCAAACAGGACAAAACAGGTGTCTAGTGCTCTTTATCGGTTATCACAAACATTTCCACCGCATTTACAAGACACACTACTTTGAATATTTCGTCTGGATTAAAAGCTTGTACTCTCAACTAGATTTTATTTCTTTCCCCTGCCTGCAACAATTGATGGTCAAGTAGTAATTGTGCCCAAATTCAGGTTCTCGATGAGATGGGTCGAAATCCCCACCGGCTAATCATCCTCATTTATTTGTATCACATGACAGCCACGTTGAAGTGGTTTGCACAGTCGTATATCCAGAACTGCGACGTGAAATAACTGGGAAAATTGATGAAACTAGCTCATCATTGACTTCATCTATGTTGTAACCGAGTTTACTTGAATTAAAGTGTGCGGCATAATCACAAACGTTGTGTGGTTCTGGAAATACAGGTATTGCTCATACATACTCAGGCTGTCTAGTCAGCAGTTTAAAGCTGCATTTCGGTTTCTCATATCTTGAATGCATAACGGTTATGTCACCAACTTGTGACCTGGGAGTCCTGGGTTCAAACCGCTCCACCGCCGCCCATCTTCCCAGGCAGCCTTTGTATGGTCGCGGCCCCCCTTTCTGAATGCTGAATGTACATTTGTATATAAAATAAATAAAAAAGGAAGTAAAAAGACATTGTTTATCAATATTATTACGCTGAATTTGAAAACTTATTTGTCTACAGGCTACTCACCTAAAATTTCTCGCCAAAAAGGAATGGAAAATATATTTTTGAAGAAACGGGAAAATTGGCCTTGAACATTCAACCGTGAGATGTAAGGCTCATTGAATAAGGTTTCGGAAATGCCACCATACTCAAATCTAATGGGAAATCCATGAGATAGCATATTACAGGTGTGCGTAAATTCAGTGCCTCACTCCCCGACTTGTGCCGGTACTGCGATGTGCACATTATTCCAATTGATAGCATAACGAAATTTTTCCTAGAGGAAAGCATTCGGGAGGAAGAAAAGTTGACCGGATCGAAGCTAGACGATAATTATATTCGGTTGTATCTGAAAAAAAACTGCACAACCCAATGCCAAAGATAGCCTGGGTGGATAAGCTGCACAATTTTTTATGTCATCGTTGGGAAAATTATGGGTAAATTAGAATTATAGCTCAGAGTAGTCGATGTTAAGCCCCTTATCAAGCGTTCATCAAACGAGGATACGTATTGATTGATTGACTAGTGTTTAGCGCTTGACAAGCATGACTCAGGCTGGAAGAGACAATTTTTTGACCTAATTTTCCAAAAAAATAAACTTTCTCGAAGGTTTCCGGTCCCTGATGAGTACGGTGTGAATTGAATACACCGAACACTGTTGTTGACCTTCCGTACGTGCCACTCTAGATAATGCTAAATTTTTTGCATCAGAAGCGTCTGCAAGATAAAGCTCAATGTTATATCTGGCGCTGGGTTCATCATAAAACCTTTCGGGACTTCGTTTTATGTTGTTTTCTCACAGTTATGCAGTTTATGTGTTGACATAGTCCACACACTGAAATCTATTCAGCTATCGGCTCAAAGCCCGAATATGAATGTAATTTAATCCGTTTTCTGTCACTTGAAGACAGCAAGGAGGTACGTTAGTTACCCGTTGAAAGTGGTCGTTAGAGTGCCGGGTGTGGCCTGTTCAGGAGGAAACTGAGAAATGCTATTTTATTGTGTTAAGTTGGTGGGTAAACTGGCAAAACGACTGACCCACGTTCTCTGAGAAATAAGGGAATGCACATAGGGTAGTGACAAAGTGAAATTATGTACTGCGCGATTTTCCCATTTATACATTCTTGGTTTTTAATAATAAGGTTTTGTTTGTTTTTGTACAACCTTGTGCTCTAGAAGCTGTCTCTTTTATGCGGTATCGGGTTTTAGAAAGCAGTAAGATAAGTGGGCACTATTACAGACAAGTTATGTTTGGTGTGGAGCAATGCTACATTCGTTCCCGTGAATAAGGTTCAAAATGCTGGTGGAAGAGAAACCCTCAAAGTCCAGGTGTCGCACGAGTTTGATCAACAGCTGTATCGTTTTATTCAGAATTACTCTGTCCCGATTTTGTACTTTTTCTTGATTATTTGTTCACCGATATTCGTATTATAAATCTGTAATCTGTTGATTCCGCTCAACTGCATCTACATCATGTCGTTTAAATTGTAATATTTAAAGCGATAAAACACATGCCACGAGATCTCACGTACACGTTTCTCATCGATTCTCATCCTTATCACAAAAATATATTTTTACTTTTTTGCTCAATACGTTTACTATTATGGCCAGGCGAGCACCGATGCATTTCAATCTTTAGCCTTAACAGTCCAACTGATAATTAAGGTGGTATTACGATAGTTTACTCGCCAAACTTACAAGCCCACAATATTTGGTTCCTTGTTTTGAGCAGATCTTCCTCAATTTATTACCTCCTTTGGGACGATAAATTTCATCGAAACGATGACTATTCCTTATATTTTTGATACATAGAACTTAGCAGATACAAGTATCGGTCAGTGGTTTTTTAAATTGCGAAGTGCACCCCTATGTCTGAAATTTCATTGAATGTTTCACTCCACAAATCATAGAACTGTATGGTTATCAGTAAATTTGATGCAGCATCGAACGACAAATCAATTGTTTTTCAACATCGGTGTCTTTAGCGTAAAAAAACCAGCTCAGCCAACCTATTCGAGTTCCGGTTACAAGGACAAGTCAAAAACAAGATGTACTGCCCAATAATTTCATATAACTCCCTTTCTCAAATAGTCGATAACCAGCAAAAGCACTTCGAAACACTGAATTAACATTATGCATTTGATGGGAACGAAAGTGAATAATAGAATGGAAGAAGTGATATGAATAAAAATGTATAAGTTCAATCCCTTAGGTGTGTTTTGAAATGCACGGTTTAAGGATTCACTAAATTGCTGGAGTGCATTGTTTTAAAAACTATTATGGATTAATGTTTTCTTCAAGACCATGTTTCGTTCAGTTTTAGCCTAAGCAGCTAACTGATGAGTAAATTTTAGGAATACAATAGAAAATTTGTATTTGTTTGGACGTTTGCGTGAAAATATTTCCGCATTTCAGTCTAAAATTACATATCTCATTAAAAGAAGGCAATGACGTAAGTAAAGCATTTGACCCTCAAGGTTTCTAAGACATTCAGAAGAAACGCGCTGTCGGTTCACGAGTAGTCTGGCGAGATAAGGAACTGAGTAATTTCTGTAGAGGGGGTAATAATCGATATGTAGAACGCGTAGATGAATGAGAGTAGCTCGTAGATAGATTGCCATTCAAAAGATGATTAGGATCAGGCGGGAATGTTTTGAGCAAATATTTCACATGGGGACAAGTGAAGTTCACACAGTTTTGTAAGTAGATCATCAACGGGTATAAAAGACACACGACTGATGATCGAAAACCTTGACGAAGGGTTTTGAAGTCTTTCTTGAGCAGACCAGGAAAACCCACCGGGGAACAATAAAGAAGAACAGAAAAAAAAGATAAACAATAAAGCGCAATAACTTTTTGTTTAAGATTGAACTGCCAAAGTCTTCGAAGGTGAAAATATAATCCACGAAGTTTCTTTACACATTTGTGAATATAGGGTAACCACTTTCAGTTTTTGTCAATTTTAACCCCTAAATACTTCACGGGGTCCACTTTAATTGAGGAGGATTTGTGTTTATGACCGAGGAGTGGCGGGGATAAACAGATCAAGAACGGGTGAAAGTGCATTCAAAGCACTTGGATAATTTAAGAGATAGTGCAGAACGCACGAAAAATTCGTGGGTATGCGATAGATTGCTCGAGAAATGTATAAGGTCCTAAGGTACAAAAATGACTGGGCAAAAGGCTAGTCGTCAGTATATTTAAATAATTGGGCCGGAGAACTCGTTAACGGATCACTGATGTAGGTGGAAAACAAGAACGGAGATAGTACGGCATCCTGTAGCACTCCCGAATTTTTCAAGAGCGGTTTAGATGTTTTCGTACCGGACCGAGTATGATCTGCTTCTCTGTCTAAAGAGGCACACTTGAATTGCTGTGATCTAAATTTTCCTTCAGTTGGATAGGCAGCATGTCATTATTAATATTTCTACTACGGCATTGATTAGATGATCATATCTTAGGACAAAAGAGATTTAGTGATCGGTAGATTTTATAAAATGTTTACTGAAACTTGTACATTTAAAAACAGTCAGACGACATCGTTGTTTGCTGTGATCGTCTGGGAGTAAGGCGGTATCTGTTATCCTTGCATAGTGTAATCTCTGAGTAAATTAACACACTGGGGCTGCCAATTGGATCCATGGTTACACGATTTGCATTGTGAGAGATTCCTTGCATAGTGTAATCTCTGAGTAAATTAACACACTGGGGCTGCCAATTGGATCCATGGTTACACGATTTGCATTGTGAGAGATAACGCCCCTCCCCCCCCCGCTCTCCAGAAAAACAGTCAATGCGATTCAATCGAAGCTACTGCTTTTTTCTTTTGACATGTTATTAGTATTTGTGTTAAAATTCACATTGCAGCGCTCAAGTTGTATCATATATATATATATATATATATATATATATATATATATATATATATANGACCCATATATACCCATATTACCCCAATTTTTGGACAAATCTAAGTTAACCTAAGGGATAAATTATAGAATTGTTAATTCCTATGCCTCTTTTCACGCGGCATTACATATAACTTACAAATGCATCGCGTTAACCTTGTCCTTGAAGGAGGAGATCTCAAAATGGATTTCATCAATCGTGAGCTGCTGTTGGAGAGTAAATGCAAAAGATTGCGACAATAACAAACAATGTTTTAACAAGAAATCGTATTTATGATATTAGTCACATATTCTAACCCAGGTTTCTACTGTAATGCGTTCAACTCATTGATTCTCGTCATGTGAAACACTTTGATTTCAAGGGATATGAATTTTGTGATTGGTCATTTAAGTAGGAGATAGAATTCTATATGAATTGCGGCAGCAAATCATTTTAGAACTGCTATGACGTTTTAGTACTGTTTGAATAGATAACAGGGAATAAATGATTATATATTGAAGACCGATGCTCAGTCAGTCGGATGGTACACAATCTCCGGGTCTGGTTCACACGGCCAGGTTGATCAAAACGCAATGTCATCTAATCATACTGCTGACCGTCGTTATCTTAGAGCTCGTTTATACGGTTATTCTGGGAGGATAATGATCAGGATATCTTCAGCTTCTTTATAACAGGAGCTTCTTACTCACTAGCTGAGCTATAGCTCTGGTCTTTCCCAGCGGATTTTTTCCTGAGGCTAACTTTGTGTGGGAATTTCTCGGGGTGTCGAGGAAGGCACGCTGACTGTAATGTCCATCTCATCAACAAGTCGTACCCTGGATCGGGAGTTACAGAAACAAGTCAGAGAGATGTACAGTTCTGATATTTTTTGAACACAGTGAACAGAAGACTAATTTTTTCTTGGTTATGCAATTGTTCAATCATCTAAACTTGTTTTAAACGTGTACGCTTAACTTGTACTCATTGACAAGGCTTTGCATATTTAAACGTGTCCCCCGATGGAACAAATTTATGAGCGTGTAGGTGGAAACCAAACTGGGGAAAATTTATGAATCAAAAGAGTATATAGGCTATCCTTTGATTACAGATCGACGTTAGTGGGAGACAGACAAAAAGAGACCATAAATTTCAAAGGTGAATTCATCGTGTGTATAGCAAACGAAGCGTAAACTGAAAAGCTAGGAAGCACTGGGCAGAACATTTTTCATTTTTTATTTACACGATATAGCACAACCCATCTTTGCGAGCCTGTTGCAGCTCACAGAGTTCGCTCATCTGAGCACTAGCCCCCGGGTTATGGCTCGGCTGGAAACATTCAAAACCTGACTACTTCTTTCATGTGAGTAATGGATGAGTTCGTTAAATTTCAAAGGCAAATTCGTCGTGTATGTATCAAATGAAGCGTAAACGTAAAAGCTAGGAAGCACTGGATAGGTGTTTCGACCTGGTGGAGTTGTGCTATATCGTGTAAATAGAAAATGAAAAACGGTCTGATCAGGTGCCTAGTGGCCGAGTGGGTAGCATGCTTGCGTTCTACCTGTGAGATCCCAGGTTCAATCCCCAGTTGGGTCGATGGATTCGCATTGGTGATGAGATCCAACCAGATCAAAACAGCTGTCCAGTACTTGCCAGCTTTCAGTTCAAGCTTCATTCGTAATATATATACGACGAAATCACCTCTGAAATTTAAGCAAATCCTCAAGTAATAACAAAAAATCATAAAACTGAAAGTTCAAAAAGTATTCAAACGCTGTAGACGTGTTTCATTGAAACCCGCCACTAAAATTGTTTGTGTTCCGATCAACGAGATGAGATACTTGTAAACCACTCGTTTGTGTACGCACACGCATATACGCATAAACTGAACCGATCAGACTAGCTGTCCGGTGGTTCAATAGATGTCGTGTTAACTTTACGCTTATCTGGTCTGAAATCCGATTCACGAATGGGTCGAAAATGGAGGGGGCACACACGTTTGACAACCAGCAAGTTCAAAGGATGTTGTATGCTTGTGTTGCGCGTGATTAAAAAACGTGCGCGTACAGTTGCCAAGATAACAACTTTTGGGTAGAACAGATTACTGGAAAGTCAATGAAATGAGCAAACATTTAATTTGTCGGTTTAAGGAATGTGGATTTTTTTCCATTATTAACGAGAACTATTTGATCATTAGCACGTGCAGGAAACTTGCCTGTTTAGTAGTGTTTATGAGGTACTGTTCACATTTGTCAGCAAACAAGACTACCTAGAGCGAGTTACGTTGTTCAGACTGGGAATCACAAATAATGCGATCGTTCCACCAATCCGCCTGTGTGCTTGTGGAAATTACAATGACCTATATGTAGTAAATGTCTCTATGCTTCCTTTTTTATTTATTGAATATACAAAAGTACAGTCAACATTCAGGAAGGAGCACCGCGGCCATCCAAAGGCTGCCTGGAAAATACAGTATAAGAGAAGACGGGCTACGGTGGTGGAGCGTTTCGAAACTGGCACTCCCAAGTCACAAGTTGGTCACCTTACCATCTGGCCATCACCTGTTCCAAAAGGGGACGTTTTATTGAATTTACCCCAATTTATCGATACCTTTAAAACGTTGTTCGGAATAGGCAAGTCACCTTGTCCCGGTTATAGTTCTGTGGATATATCATACTAATACTGAGATTAAGTATTAACCGGGATGCAAATTGTCATGAAGTTAGCAGTGAACTCAAGGGACTCTCGATTTAAAGTGCTAATTTAGAAAGCCAGAATACTATCACTTATATTCATATATGCGTACCACATTCAGTTTGAGAACGAATAAGTACTTACCGTATCATATCAGTATCGTGTTTCTAGTATTTTACAATTGCTGTTTATCCAAATTAGTCTAGCACCACTAATTGTTTGTTGTTACGGTTTGGCAGAACTCCCGTGCATCAAAACAGAAATAAGACAAATTTTGCCATTTTGTCTATTCTCCTTAATCATTGACTTTTATAAATTTGGCATGTGTATACAACAGACGGCTTTTTTAGACACCTTGGACACGTTCAAATACATATTGCCGAAAATCTTCTGCCTGTTAGGTTTCCTTCGTCACAATCGCATTCATTACATAAACATCACTTAAGAGTCACAAAATTGTGTGATTCAATCAAATAAGCATCAAATTATTAAAAATTGTCAAAAGAGTTTCGCATTGTGGTGTTACATAACAATTGAAATATGAAAGAGGTTGAAATGTGTATCATGTTATCAAGAGGTGGGTCACAATAGAAAACATAAGATTTCTTTTAATCGTCAGAAAGCCGTTTTTCCGTTCACTTTATTTACTTTGCTGTCCAATAGTTTCGACTATCTGCGGTACTGTACTGTTCACAGAAACTGCAAATAAAATGGTGTGTGTGTGTGTGTGTGTGTGAAACAGAACCAGTTTGTGCCCCACGTTTCCCACAGCGCGCGATGCTGGTCGCGATAGATAGATAGGTAGCGGATGGAAGAAAGTCAAGAGTGGTCATGAGGCAACGAAAACCATGACTTGCTAATATAGGTTGCGTTAGAGGTTGTCGGGATAGCGGAGCTCGAGATTATTGCAATCGATGGTTAGAGACATTGAGTGCTATGGCCGATGGTCACAAACAGCAGCGCCAGTGTGTGTGTGTGTGTGTGTGTGTGTTTGTGTGCATCTACTCAGCATCACCCTTGCAACCTAAATCTATGCGAATGATTTGTGTGCTCTTTGACTCTTCTCACAATATTCCAATCTGCCTTGTTTTGTTTTATTTAGATAAATGGGTAGCATAAAGACAGTAACCAAAACCGTTGCGCCAGGGTGCATTGTTAATGGTTGCAAAAACTGAGGCCAAACAGAAATTTTCCAGATCTATCTACTGAGTGCAAACAATCTTTCTACTTTGAGCGGCTGGCATTATTCGCTATAGAACTGGTATTAAATTTTGGCATACGATTACGTCTGACAGAGACAGCTTCCCTGAGTAATAATCTACCTAAAATGTCTGAAAGTTTCTGGGTAACTCTCGATCGGTGTTGTGTTTCGGGAGAACAACACTTTCTAATCCGATCAAATAGATTCGTCAAGGCTCCATGTTCGTTAGCTACGGTAAAGAATCTGGAAAACCGTAGTTGTTGACCATCTTCTGTTACTTTTAGTTAAACAGAAGGTGCAGTTACAAAATTTAATTCTCTGGGAATTATTATGTTTAAAAATGTTGAACAGTTGATTCGTGAGATGAAGAAAAAGATTGATGGAGTTAAAAGTTGAAAAAAGGATTTAAAGTGTTCTTCCTCTGCCAGAAAATATACTTACTTTAGCAATTAAGGAGACTAGTTGAAATGTTAGTGTTTCGCGACATTTGTCTGCCTTCAATGATGGTGTAATAAATAAACGGAGTTTAATGCTTCAAATTCCTACAAGGAAGACTCCCCATGCTTCTACTACACAAGTGCATCAGTGTTTTCTCACCAAGGGTTGAAAGTCTTGGCAACCAACTGCTCAATAGAAAGGTCATCAAGTGTTTTCAAAATCTCATATCCGGAATCAATCATCTTCTTTTCTCGTCCAGTCTGCTCGAATCGTTTTCTTTTTTTCAGTTGATTGGTTTCCAAGAGTCTGGAAGTTTATTGCTCCATGCATTTGGCATACATCTCCTGCATTTCTGCATAACCAGCGTTTTTTTCCTGCATTCTCACCTATCAGGTCTAGTTGATTCTGATTCTGACTGCTACGCAACATTTCTTGTTTGTTTCGCAATCCTTTAATTTACACAGTCACGAAAAGTTTTGATGAATGCCAATAACCTACCGGAGAGTATTGAACATGATGAGTAGCACAATGTACTTTAAAAATGAGATCACTGTTTGATATACCGAAAGGATATTTCAATTCTGAATTGATTTCAAGGAGTAAGGCAATTAGGTTGATGTGGCCTCTTCTCTCAACTGGTAGAGCGTGAGCTGTACAACAAGGCGCAGGCAGCATCCATGCTTGAGTTCGAATCTCAACTAATCTCAACTTTTCCCTATTTCAACATAACGATTGCAATTTTCCAGGCAGCTATTTAAAAAGGTTAAATGGTTGGTCATTTTGTGCAACGGAACAGTACTCTTTGAGCCCACGATATCCGCGAGCAGTTTGATTCACACTTGTATGCCACTAATCCAGCCCATATACATTGAAATTTTGAAATATAGTTTTACATATGTACGTCGAGTTTTAAGTTGCACACAGCATGGCTATTTTGTCAACCTGTTTTGCCATAGAGCTTTATCGCATATACATAAACATACATGTATTTCACGCACGGCAGGATCAAGATTCTGTACCAAACAAGTACCAAACAATAATCTTTATGAAAGGAAATATTTTCATGATTTGCTCCTGAGCGCGATACCGGTAGGTTGCCCAGGCCCTTGGCAGGTGTTTTATTGCATACTAACTGTGCGAAAAACTTTCGATCGCTGATCAGATTAACATGGTCACTATTCCACAAGATCACAACATTTGCTCTCAACTGGTCAAAACACCTCGATGTATCTAACCCATTGGGGTGAAAAAGGTCAACCATTTCAGATTCACTGTAGGAAAATGAAGGCCAACTTAGGAGTTAGGGTCCAAATAAGCTGTATTGTGTTACACATATGTTCAGTTCAGTTCAGTTTTAACAGCCGTTAACCATGCACTTTTGTGCGCAGATTTTGGTTACTGTCTTTTGGTGCCCCATTTGGATAAAAGAGGAGAA
>UZAN01045384.1:17164-32717 GCA_900618425.1 Echinostoma caproni
CGGTTGGCATTTGCTAACTTGAGACATCTGTGGCGCCGTCGCGACATCCAAAGATTCAAAGATTCAAGGATTTATTATGGGAATAAGTTACAAGCTCATGCTTTTCTGGTCCCATAGGTTCGTGCGGTGGATTAGGAAACAGTGATACATACAAATTCTTTTTGTAAAATGCCAGGTGATACGTGCGTTTTCCACTGCTTTACGCAGCTGTCTGTGAAGGGTCGAGTGTATGCCGCGACAGTTCGGCCAGTTCTGCTATACGGTGCAGAAACTTGGTCAATAAGAAAACAAGATAAAGACAGACTGTCGGTGTTTGAACACCGCTGTCTACGCAGCATTGCACGAATCTGGTGGGGTAGCCGGATGAGCAATGCTGAAGTTAGGGACAGAGTTTTGGGTATAGACGGTCGCCCACTGGAGCAAGTGATCGACCTCCATAGATTACGTTGGCTGGGACATGTGCTACGCATGTCACCAGATAGGTTACCACGGCGAGTGATGTTTGCCAATGCAGATACCGAGTGGAAAAAAGCCAAGGGTAATCAAGTTAAGACCTGGCACGAGGGTATGAAAACCCTAACCAGGAAACTGGGTTACATAGGTCCTGTTAGGCTCCCTGGCTGGGGACCTCGGGATGATCGTAACCAATGGTTAGAGACACTGAGCGATATGGCTGGGTGTCATAAACAGTGGCGTTCGTGCATCTCCTCAATTTCTTCCCAACCTTAGTCCACTGAACTTCTCCATTTTGTTTTCGAATCCACTTTCAACTTTCCTTTCTTGTCCTATTCTTCATCCAAATGGGCAGCCAAAAGACAGCAACCAAAACCGGCGCACGAAAGTGCATGGTTAATGGTTGTTCAAACTGAAACTGAAACTTATATCCCTGGATTTTGGCTTTTCGTCCTCTCACTTTGGTGGAAAAACACTCCTGCCGTAGGAAAGCAATGAGTAGGGTTTCTTCAGCAAAAGCTATTCGAGATGTCTGGTTGTATAGTATATTCCCGCGGGGTGTGAGAGAGCGGTGACTAGCCACAACCCAAGACACCTACCCTCGATCATACTGAGGCTTTCAGAGAAGTGAAGGAGTGGATCTTTTTAATTTCCGTTATAATGCTAATTTTTGGGGGTTGCCATACTTTGCCCACTGAATTCTTGATGGAACGTTGTATCTCTGCTTCGAATATTTACTGATTATCAGTCATCACTGGTTGATTGTTGCCAATCAGAGATAAGATCTCAAATTTTTAACCTATTCCTCATACTGCTGCTTGATATTATACGACTGATAATAATGAACATTAATGATACTGATAATGATATCAAATGCGGCACTCGCAGAATATGTAATCCTGTTAGCAGAATTCGCAACACATATAGCATCATCTGCGTAATTGCACACCTATGTTTATGATACGTTTGCCTCCTCATACAGAGAAAACAAAACTAGTGCCTGATACCAGTGCATTGGTGACTCAAACAAACGGAACGGTCAATTCAATTCTGAAACCATCAAGGGTAAGTGCACGGTTCACGAATCAACACAACATACTTAAAGTCACATGGCTGTAAAGTTTTTGCAGTTTTTGTCCGGAGATTGACTGGAACAAATAATTACCATTTGATTGCTTCATTTTATATTGTATGGCTGCCTTTCGATTGGCTTCTCTCAACCTGAAAATTTTACCATCATTAATTTTAAAAAAAACGTAAGTAAAATAAGAAGAAAATTGAAAGTAAATACACTGAGAGGAATGCACTGGAATAATCAAGATGCGGAACATGGATAAAACTGGTTACTGTCCAGGAAACTTCAATCGGATGATTTGTAGATCACAGCACGGAACAAAAAAGATAAACGTTAATTTAGTTGATCCCAATGACTGTTTAATTGTGTTAATTTTCTCACAATATATTTCGGATTGAAGGAAAAAACTGTGCTCGTTCGGAAAAAAAATACCATTAATTGTGAGGATTAGATAAGTTATGGAAATGAATGATCCTCTTTCGAATTTCAGTCAACTGTACACACGAGTGGAAGCATTATCTCGGGTTTCTCCCAAGCTAGAATCCATTATTATTGCTTTTCTCACCGGCTCATTTCTTTATGCAAACTACGACCTTCTCGAATGGAAGGTGTTGCCACTTTCAATCGGATCAACGAGCTGCGTCGCACAGGAGTAGGAGACATTTCATGAAATGAATTTTCAGCACAATGAACTTGTTCACATTTCCCGTATTAGGCACAGGTTATGCATGATGAAATGAAGTTCTGCCTACGAGGCCTGAGCAAAACATTCCCGGATAAGCAGATAATCGGACAAGGAAAACGTGAACTTTAATCTATTGTGAATATTGTTTGGGGATTGCAACGCACAAAACAGATATTAACAGCCGTGTACTGCTCACAAGTTATCAGGGTCGCTACACTTGGACTGTAAGAATTGAATTCAGTCGATGTCACTGGAGAGCATTTGTTTTCTGAGACTACATATGCATCAGCAGAGTGTTAATGGTTTGCGAGCTGCCTTTGGTGATGAATCAACTTCAAGAAACAGCGTTTGAGTGGTTTGTAGAATTCAAGTTCGATAGGCGGTCCCTGGATGATGAGACACGGTGTGGTCTAACTATGGAGGCCACCACAGTGGACAACATTATTGCTGTGCAAGCGACAGCGCGGGAGGATTCGCGGGTGACTATGGTACAGCTGGTGAAAGCAATCTGGTTCAATTCACATCTTTCTCCATGGGAAGCTCGGCATCAGAAAGGTTTATGCAAACTGGGAACCCATTCAACTCAGTGAGGAACAGAAAGCAGTTTGAGTGAATTTGTGCTACACCATGCTTATCAGGTTTGACGGTGAACATTCCAATTCAGTTTGTGAGATCATCAGTGTTGATGATACGGAGGTGTCCAGTCTCGACCCAGAAATTAAGCGACAATGAGCTCAGTAGATATCGGTTGCTGGGGCACCGCCTCAGAAATTCCGATGTGAGTGCAGTGTGGCAAAGTGGTTGGTGGTTGTGTTCATTTTGAAAACCGGTTATATAGTCACTGTACTGCTCGCACGGTGCACAATCACCGGAGACTGGTTGGCCACCACCTATCTACCGATAGTGATGGAAGCTGTTGCCAGTCGTCGTCCAAAGCATTGGAGCATGAGGGACCCTGCTGCACCATGACGACAGAGCTGCACACAAGTCCCATGTCGTCGGCTGTTTGCTGGCTATGGCACGCATCCAGGCGGTCAGTAACCCACCCTAAAGTCCGAACCTGGCTCCGTGTGACATTTTTGTGTTCCCAGATGTCCAGTGCATGATGCGTGGAATCTGATACGAGTCACCAACAGCTGCAGTGATGGCCTTCATTAAACTGGCCGAAGGGCTAACCGCTTCAGTATGTTTGAGCTGTTTTAGCAACTGGTTTGATCCCATCGAGCTGTGTGAAGTTTGATGGAGACTACTTCGAGAAAATGTGATACTTGTTTTTGTGTAATAAATGAAACTGTTTGTGCATCCGAAATCGTTTTACTCAGCACTCGTATTTTGCATTCCTGTTTCTCGTTTTCAATGTGATATTTTTGACTATCATTTAACGAAGGCAGTTTTTTTAATCATCACTTTACAGATTTCTCACTCCGTCTTTCATAAATTTAAAAAGGCCTTGTCTCACTTTAAAATATACCAATTCGCAGACATATGCCTTCAGTTTTTGCCTTGTTTCGCACACACCATTGTGGAGAATTGGACCTTATTCAATTTCATTTCAGAATCAAACTTTATTCATGGGGCACTGAATTCACTCACTCACTTCCATGTTGTACCAAGTGGTGTATGAACGACTGGTGGACATTACAATGGTATCCGATGGCCGGATCGCTATCCTTCCCCCTCACTGGCTACACATAATTTATTAGCATCAAGCACGGTGTATAATTTCGTCGGTTCATTCGTGCAATAGTTATCATAAATCCATTGAAGATTGATATTTGTTGAACTTAGCACAGTTTAATTAAAGCCTATTCTCATCGAACTGTTCTAATAATTCGGGATGTGGACTTTCTTCGGGGAAACCCTCTGAAATGTGGACATCGATATAGAGAAACACTTTGTCACAACTCATGCATGTGGTATCGTCGACAATGTCTGTACAGTATGCATCATTAATCGTTGAACAGGAATGAACACTTGGTCTGTTTGATTATGAACAAGCACTGAATGTTTGAATAATTCCAAGAGAAAATGAAACTTCTTCATTCCTATTTCACAGATTCTAATTGTCACAGAGTTTGAATTGTTTTATGTTCTATATACGGAATCCGTTTTACGATTGAAATGAATTCTGAGGATAGATAGGCGTGGATCTAATTGTCATGTGTGAACGTTTTTATAACAAAACAATCTAAACAACGCCAGAGGGGAGAACCCAGAGAAGAGGAGTGTGTGCGGTAACTGATCAGTTCCCGTTATGGATGGGTGAACAGTATATTCGAAGCATAGCTTACCTTCTGCATGTATGGTGGACGGTTAAACACAATTTTTTCAATTCAATACCACAACTTATGTGTTGGGGCCTTATGTGATTCGCCGCTCCAAGTTTCGGGGCTTAGGTTGCTAGCTTTCATAAGAGAATAGCAGATCTACGCTACTATACGGTTTACCCCATTTGCTGTTTATCACTCAACAAATGCGTGTAGTAAGTGGATTTGGAATTGCAGAAGCGAGCTCCATTGATCGGAAACCACATAAATCACGAAAGAATAAAAAAGTGAAACAATAGACCAGATTCGAAGTATTGACTCCATGACAAATTCACCTTGAAATCATCGATCGTACGCGTAGCTTTACATCAAATGCAATCCGGAGAAAACAAGGAAAAGTTCATGAGAACGCCCTAAACCCGACTAGATTGCAGTAGTATGCTGCTAATTTTAGTCTTAAGTGATAAGCATTTGGTGAATAAATTCAAAAAATTTCTGAAATAAAACCTAGTTAATTTTTGAAGGTTTTATGTTTGACTGAATCTTCAACCTGACCGAATGAACTGTGCAAATTTACCTCAAATTCACCTAATAAACTGTAAGGTACTTAAAAAGTGAATTGTGTTAGCTCGACTAATTGGTGCCAAAAACTTTTACTTGCCAAGTAGGTTTGAAGTTATAAATTTGGTATGGTAGGGAACTGAACCCTTTTAGCTTCCGATTTGATACACCTTTGTTGTTCTTGCTGATAAAGAGGCCAATTACTTGTTCTGTTTTTGCTCTTATTGAGACCTTCCGTACTACTCGAATGAAAACAATGAAGTTTCTACAATCAGAAGCTGAACGCCGACTATTTGAAAAGCAGCGTACTGTAGTAAGTCCTTTTCATGCTATGAAATCTTTATTTCTAACCACCTGTAATGAAGCACACACTTGCTCTTATATTGGTTGGGTGATTACCAAATCGGTTAAGCACTAAGTTGTGTTGCTTTGATCGGACGTATTTAATACCGGCCCCTATTAGGTTACAAACCGACGGTCAACAAAACTACACTTTTTCCGATAAAGCTCTAGCTAAAACCCGTAATGCTTTAGCCTCGACCCACAATTCTTTAGCCAAAACCCACGAAGCTACGTTCCGTAGTCCTTTAGCCTCGACGCACGAACGCATACCGTGGTAGGCGAGTTTGGTTAAGAACTTCGGAATATACTCTGAGTCAACGAGTGTTGAAAACTTTTACTTTTAATTGCTGTTGATGTAACAAACCGTGGTTAAGAAATGAGAAGGTGTGGCGGTCGTACGCTGCACCACGTACGCTGCACAGGCTGAATCCGATGTGCCCGTATTTTCACACCACTTGACACATCTTGTACAACTTTAGTGTCTCCGTATGATATGCAATACTCTTGTGAATAAAAATCTCAAATGTGGAACAAATGGTACATGGTTTTGCGTTCACAACCCCAGAAATAAATCAAAAAGTGATACAAAAAACGCGAGTGCGCACCGTTTCGTATCTTCACTCAAAGTGAACTCTGTTCATGAGCGGTGGATACATTGTCATGCCGAGATTAATAAACACTGTTCACAAAAGACGCCCCCTTTCAGCGCATCATTTCCCATCAAGCTTTAGACAAAACCCGTAATTCTTGAGCGTCAACTGTGATTATTATGTCAAATGTTACAGCGTCACATAATGGCTGTGTACTTTTGTGAACGGTGTTTATTGTCCTCGGCATGTTTATGTATCCACCTCTCGTGATCAGAGTTCACTTGTGAACGCAAAACAACGTACCGTACAGCTGAGTTTTATCCCATTTGAGACAGTCATTCGGATAGGTAATGTATAGTTTGATGTCGACGTAATCTGTGATATATGGTGGTCTAATGTAGATCAAGATTCTTTTTCAAAGTATAATCTGTGCTGAATATTTGTAGAAGAAAACTAACAGAGCGAGCAGGAAGCGACGCAGGGTTCTCTCTGATGAACCTTGTCTTTGACTTACAGATCATAACAACTCTTTTATATAAGTTGTAATTTTGAAAACACAGCGATGTCGGTACAGGTGAAAATAAGCCAACTCGTTGAAAAATAATGAAATTAAGATGCTCAAACCTGCTTCGGAGCTTGTAAGTTCACTTTGTGAACATTCGAGAGATGAACAACACACGATAAAAAATACGTAGATTTTTCAACGTTGGATTCACTCTGGGGTACAATGAACCCTTAAGGGATACGTGAATTAGATGAAGTTAGCAGTAAAACAAAACATGTCTGTTCTACAACATGTGCCATTTTCTTCTTTTACCACTCCAGATATATGCACTGAACGCGGTAATGCGGGAATCCGAAAAATCCCAATACGAAGCTTTCGTCAGGGCCCAATCTATGCAAGAAAGAACACCCGTTCCGGAATAAAGAGAAGTCAAACACTTGTTAGCTATGAGCCTCTCCCATTCGACCAAAACGGAAACAATAACAACGTCATCAATTTTGCTCTGTCACGTTCTCTCCAAATGTTGTTCTCATATGTACAGCTCATCAACGCATGAGAAATCTAAGCGCTGTGTACACACTCATTCTCTTATCTGACCGTGGTCTTTCCTTTGAAAATGTCTCTGAGCTGAAGGACCTGATGGGAATAGTTGCTCAAATTTTCCGATTGTCACTACATTCCTTCACAGGTTGGCTCGGATCGAATTGCTAGGAAGGGAATAGATTTATTGTCATCTAATCGTCGAATTTCATAACCAAGCATATCAGATCAGAAAATTTCGATTTGGCGTTTCGTCACGTTCGCCACGTTTCATTTTCTGAAGGCGTTAGTTCCAATTTCAGTTTAGAAGGGGAACATCAGTACTCGTGTTAGGGCTGAATTTTCACTCAAAGTTCACTCAAAGTCAGCAAAGCTTTGTCGTGGGAGAATGAATGGTTCAAAAACTTATTCATAAGTCAATTGATGCATATGTCAAGTATCTGTATAATGTTTAAAAAGCATTGTTCAACTGTCATATTCTTGTTGACATTCGTCGAAGTTGCATAAGTACGATGCTTGGGACGACGTGCAACCGGCCCGGTATGATTGCTAGTTTTTACTCAGTTCCACATTTCTCGGATCGGTGAGTATCAAATTTAGTTGGGTAAGGCAGATATAAAAAGTGCCATGTTGTGATCATCTTTGACTAAGCATATCGGAATCGGCATAGCTAACTTTTTCTCTTATGACTTGAATTTAACGAGTACATTCAAATTTTTAAAAGCTTTGATGCGTATAGATTTTGGCTACTCATGAGTAACCATTGTCATACTTCGAAATGTTTTATTTCTTTTTGGTGCGCTGGGGGGGATGTTGATTCAATTTCAGGATATGACGGATGCATTGGATAGAGACTCTTGTTTGAAACTGCTTGACAAGAGCATGTAAATAGAGCTGCTTTTCAGCAACGCTGTTAACCTCAAGTCAGGTTAAATTCACATGGTGAATTTCGGGAAAAATAATGGGAAGGACGATAATGTAGCACGGAAATATGCTGAGTGGATACGGTCACTGGGAATTCGATAACTAAATATGCTACAGAAGTCATGCTAATGAAATTTGAACGGTCTTAGTGAGGTACTTTTACATATATCACAGTTCCTTGTTAGCAATGTTCTGCATCTGAGAGCCGGTAATTTGATTTCATAGCGCTACTGCGTGAAATGAAATAGTTTGGAACTTTGTGGGAATGTTTAATATTCACCATCGTCCTGAATATGAAATTGTTTGTTTAGGTATTGAAAGCAAAAGCCTTACGAGAGTTGGACTCAGTCATATATCCGGCCATGGAATCATTCACGAAAAAAACAGTAAGAAAAATGATATCGGCTTCTAGCCGTTTGGTTTGCGGGCAAACCGAAAATACAGTACTGGCCGATTGTGATGCACTAAAGTGTTTTCTTTCTGATCAAATAGAGTTTCCTTATATTTATCACCTATATTAAAGCTTTGTGTATGAAAAACAATCTATCTCCTACCTCCTTTGATCTACGTGACTCTAAGATCCAGTTCATGCAACTTCCCTCTAATAGCCAGAATCTCAATGTGATTGAAAATCTGTTTTCTGTTTTGAAGAGAGAGGCCAATGTGTTACCTGTACATCGGACATTGGAGGCAAAGGTGACACGTAATGGAGCACAAAACAGAAAATGACTTCATAAAAAACTTGGTGGATTTGATGCAGAAGAGACTCGAAAAAATCCTAAAGACCAACGCAGGCCAATCGACTATTTGTGTTCACAAACTTCACATCTTAATTATTATCATTGTTAATTGGTTGTAAATAAAAATTGTTTTATTCTCTTTCGTTAACTGTTAACTCATCATGGTCTAAGTCAACCACTACCGAGAAAAGGGGAGTATCTGTTACATCATGAATCATTCCGTCTGCTGAGTATAAACGAATCAGGAAAATCAATGCCATAAAGACTCACCAAGGCTTGTTTATTGTTATTTAGAAAAAGACTTCACTTTAATATAAATGTTGTTTCCTATACAAACTCACAAGTGTTTCACACGGATGCGTTTCTTCAGTTTCGATTAGACGAGACATGACGACAAGATGAAATACGCATAAGGATTGGACCTTCTCTTGTTACGTTGCTGAAGCTCGGTGGTGTACCAAGCACATATCTAGTTGACTTAAGTTTTTAATCAGATTGGAAGAATACCTGGTAGACACTGTCCTTAGACTTATATGGTCATTGGTTTCGTTTTCAGAATGATTTTCATAGCGAAGGTGCTGATATACTGTTACAGACAAATAAAATCTCGAAATCGTAGCACATCTTAAAAATGTTCCCTTTTTCAGTAAACGTAGAGAGAAACATGAAAGATAACACCAATGAGGAGACCTTTCACAGGCCAAATACTACTTGGTTCTTGTAAGTGTTCTCTGAATGGATTGCGCCATGTGTTTGATGATAATCAGAACGCGACCACTAGTAGCAACAGGTGCTTCGATTTTAAAAGTAAATCGTTCCGAATGATGAGCAATTTCTTTATCTAAAACTGAATCACTTCCTGTGAAGGATAAAAAAACATCAGTTGGACCGAGGAGGTAATAAAATCGGAGGCGTATTTGCTAAATGTTTGTGGTTGGTTTTTCATGAAATATGAACGTGAATGTTTGGTGACCGTATCAAAAATACTTGAATACATCTGTCATACTCTTCTGTTGCACGAAATCAAACCCGTAGAACTTGAATGGCAAATGTTCTCCAATCAATCAGATCAACTAATCAAGATTTAATCAATGCTTTCCACTTAAAGTTACTCATGATGGGTAGTTTGAAAGAAGTTAGCACTGACTGATGTGTACCAAAACTTGTGCTAGAGACTAGTTTGGATGATAGACTTTCGAATATGCGTAACCGCGTTAGTCATCTTCATTTGGCATAAGCTATGATCCAAGATATCGTGGTAACAGTGGGGCAGTTCCGATGGATGTCCATGGCTCAGGTTAATCACGACCTCCATGCAGATGGTTAGAAGTTTGGACCTGTTAATACCGCAATAAAATTGCTGTTGTTGTTTGGGGCCCGTAACTCAATAAACAAAACCGGAACACACAAGGAAATTTGCTGATCGGAACCGGGTGAACGATTTACCACATGCATTAAATGACGCTCTAAAATTATTTCAAACTGACTCACGAAGTAATAGCATTTGAGAGGATTGAATAGTGTTTGCCAGGGACAGCTGCATCACATGACTGAAGGAGCAATTAGAACTGTTGAACAAGCGCTTACCTAGCATTCTTATATTTTTTAACGTGAAACAGCCGTCGACTTGCTAGAGGGTGCCGTACGACATACATAGAGCTCATTCTGTACGCTGGACGTTGGTGATTTGTGAAGGGGTGTTTGGAGAAACCGTTGGTTGATCGGTTTTAAGTAGATTTTCGTTGATTTGAGGATGTTTAGTAGCATAGGATCAAACGTGGTAGCAGTTTTGTGTTCAAGCTTCGGATTGCATGATTGGACAATAGTGTAGCTGGGGATCACTCAGGTACATCTGAAAGAGTTCTATAAATCAACCCTAGTTTGTCTATTTTGGTTTGTAGAGTTCCAATCCTTTGCTTGCAATTAGTTGCCTTGATTGACCGGTTGAACTGCTGGTTCGGCGTGCCAAATGATGCAGAATGGTAAGGAGCTAAACAGACGCGTTGTATTCCATTGTTACAGAGTGATGCTTGAAACTATTCAGTAACAAATTCTGCTCCGTTGTCCGAGCCAATCTTTTCTGGGATACCGAAAGTTGCATATAGGTGCTGTATTTTTGTAATCGTGACCGCTGCAGTAGCATCACTGATTATATGAATTTTTTATCCACTTCGTGGGGATCTCGATTTTGCTGAGGCAGATAATTCTATTAAGATTGGTAAAACAATCTGCTAAGGCTTATACGTTCAATGCCACAAATGAATAACTACCGGTGGATTGTGACCTTGGTGTTTCTGACATACATCACAAGTTCGTAATAAATCTTCAATATTTTGATCAATCCTTGTCAACCAACAACAGTCTCTTGGTATGGCTTTCTATCGGGCCGCTCACGTAACCGTTGGGACTAAATAATTTGGGATATGATTATGTTAAGTCCCGAAAAAACAGCTATCATGTAAAGTGAGTTTATGTGTATGTCGCAGCAAGGGTCGTAGATCATTTGGGAACTCGTCAGGTCATCCGAAGATTGTGAATCGTTTTGTTGGGACTACAGGTGGATCGCTCGTTTGCAATTCTATTTTCCAGATCTCGTAAACATCCTTCCCGTTTCTGCAGCATTCCTAAGACCTGTTTGGTTGATTTCATTGTGTGCAAACATTCTGATGTGTGCGGTGGAATTACCAGCCGTACATTGTCAAGTAAAAAACACTGCCTACAGGCCCATCTTAATAAGTGCGTGTATCATCGGTGTACTTGATCCAAATTTATTATTCTTTATGCACGTACCACCACATACTGCGATAGATTTATTCTTTATCTTGAGCCGCTATCATTAATGACTTTGAACTTATACGTTTTCTTTATTGTAATGTATTAAAAGTGCTAAACATCTCCCCATTGAGTGGATACATTTTAAATTGACTTGACTCGAATCGCTGATTATCTGCTTTAATTGTCCCGTTTCTGCAGCATTCCTAAGACCTGTTTGGTTGATTTCATTGTGTGCAAACATTCTGATGTGTGCGGTGGAATTACCAGCCGTACATTGTCAAGTAAAAAACACTGCCTACAGGCCCATCTTAATAAGTGCGTGTATCATCGGTCTACTTGATCCAAATTTATTATTCTTTATGCACGTACCACCACATACTGCGATAGATTTATTCTTTATCTTGAGCCGCTATCATTAATGACTTTGAACTTATACGTTTTCTTTATTGTAATGTATTAAAAGTGCTAAACATCTCCCCATTGAGTGGATACATTTTAAATTGACTTGACTCGAATCGCTGATTATCTGCTTTAATTGAAAGTAGTGTCCAAGAGTTGGAAGGGTTTAATCAACTTTCGCGGCACCATGCATGTAACTTTAGAAATAAAAGATAATTTAATGGACCAGCCATCACGTTCCCGGGCCGAGCCATATAGTTCAACTCGTAATTTAAGCATTTGAAAAGTGCTCACCTCTCCTCAATCTTGGGGAGTAAAATTGTTGGATTTCCTTTATTTCATCCAGTGGGGCTAAGTGGGATTTGTGATCGGTGTCTTTCTTTCCCGGACGATCCACATGTACGAATGAAAACGTTCCACAAGTGACAGTGTTCTTGATGCAAAAACCACAGGTTTTGGTCAGGCCTACCTGTCACGGAGGTACATCAAATTTTATCAATACAGGTCTGTTTCACGTTTGAATGTGTCAAACTGAAGATAGTCCTGAGGGTAGTGTATAAGCAATTAGAGCTCACTCCTGTGAAAAACAGACTCATGATTTATCATTCTGAATCAAGGCGTACAACGGCGTGAGCATTTGTAAAAATACAGTAGTGATAGAGCATGTTAAATAAGGAATGAAACTTGTAGCTTTATGATATATTCAGTTTTATCTTCTATGATATGTAGTCCGTTTTTATNTTTTTATCTAGACGATAACCAAAATAACAAACAGAATCACAGGAAAACACACATAGGGATCTTGTCAGCTCCAATCGTGTAAACACCCGAGAACGGTGCATAGGGTCTGTAAGTGGTGGTCATCTGTACCGCCGGAAATAAAAATATCATCGAGAGACTAAAATATAAGGTTTTGTCTCCATCAGATGGTGGTCCGGTGGTTACGCCACCATATTATCACCTCGGAGGACGAGCGTTCGAATCCTGCCTCCACTGCCCTGCTTTCCCCGTTTTTGTGTTATACGGCATCCCTTTGATTAACCGCTTCCCCCTTCCTGAAATTAGATCAGTTTGTATTCAACAAACGAAGTAAGAACACAAAAGACTAATTGCCGAGGCAGAAATTAGTTACAAAGTTTAACCGAGTTTATTGAAAATGACTGAGTGGGAATGTGACTTTTGTTGTGGTCTGAGAGGATTCGTCTAGTTCGATTTGGGATTGTGCATGACTCCAGTCAATTTGAGTAATTTAACCATCGGCTGATCTGGAATCTAAGTTCTCTACATCTGGACATAATTCCATGGCTGAAATACGCTGCACAGTTAGCTGATAAGCACATGTGAATTAGCAATCTTCCCCTTTTGTAGTGGTTTAATTATGCCTTCCCTCTGGAACCTCATCGGTTCTCTGTCTGTCTTCAACATGACTGCCGATAGTACTGAGTGTGACATGATTAGATGTCACTGCGCAATGTGCTTCAGTTTGATATTTTCTGGGACTCCTCTCAGTCTTTCCAAAGCTGCTAGCAAACACACCAGAGTGGTTAGGTGGTATGGAACTCAAGGTCAGTTCAGAGACCACCTGTCTCACTGCATCTAGTGCGTTTGGGATTGCTCTTATTCAGTCACGTCGAAACAAGTTAGAGCATTGATCTCGTAAAACATAGACTGGAAGTATGCGTTTCTCACCGTGTGACTGTACACGCACGTTAGCTTTGGCCAGTACCGAAATGTTTTGACGTGCGCATGTTTGCTAAGTGGACCGGAAAGTAGTTCACGGATTATGTTCTTAGTGGTCTTAGTCAAACTGAAGACACGATGCGCCTGTATCAATTTCCAGAACTTTGTCCTCCAAGGGCACTTTAAGCTACATGTACATTGGCAAAACAGCAACAATAACATTTGGTGTGCAATGGAACTGTCAAGCTAAAATCAAATGATTCAAACTGAGTTACGAAAAGTCATATGAGATACGCTGTGGACAGTGGATTGTTTCCCGAATTTGCGGTCGGTCAAAATTTAAGTGAAAGAAACCGTAATTTGTGATGTGCCTGCTAGCTTTGAGTTTGCACCGCAAACATTCTTGACCGGTTCACTTAAAAAACGGGCATGATAATTGAAGATGTCGTTTCTGTATGTGGTGATGCGTGCTAGAAGCAGATTATAATAGGAGGCAATACGGGGGTCTAATATGGATTTCCGAGGTGCTTTGTGCAAGCAGTGATCTTCGTTGTTCAAGATTCTTTAGCATGCATGGATATTCTTGCACACAATAAAAATCAATCAGAATTTCATTTGAGGGAACTTCAAACTCATCAAGCCGGAAAGTATCAAAATAAATTTCAATAATCGTATTGTACACACTCTGCGTGGCTAGCTCAGGAGAGATTGTAGGATAGAGCGAAGTCTAGGTAGTCCACAAAGTCGGCTTTGTTAATGTTGTACCCTTACAGACGAGTTCAGTTTTATTAATAAAACGAGACTGATAACTGGAGTTGGGTTGAAACCAAATGTGAATAATGTTCTCCAATTCTCCAATTGAAAAAAATTGCAAACTATTCACCTGTCCTGTTGCAAAACTTTAGTGTTCCTAGTATTTGTGCTCATAGCTCATGCACTGTTTTGGTGTGCACAATAAGGTCATGGAACTGGTAGTGCTCTCCTGCATATTTTACCAACCGATCTGTTTGCGCGTGTAATAAACAAACTCAAAAATGTTTCCGTTGTGTTGTTTTGCTGTGGAATACAGTATTGCGATCCTTGCTTCGCATTTATCGTCCAGATCCGACAACGAACACTATAGATATTTAGATACGAATAAACCCCGAAATCAACAAGTCATGGAAAACGGATAAGCTGGTAAGCAATACTGTCCGTTTGACGCAGCTCGTATAACTTCACAAATGCACCCTTATACTGAACTGACTGATAGAATTGTATAAAGCCAAGCGGAAAGCAAGTTTGTTTTCAGTTCTTGAGTATTCTGCACAATAGGATCAGATTAGAAAGATCGATTGAAGATGAACGGAGACCAAATCATGTGTGGTTGAGTGGCTCGAATTGAGAGTTCATACAAGAAAGCGACTGTCCGGTAACCAATGTCCAGTTCTTTTTAAGTGCTGGACATAGTATTCGTTTTAAGTAATCAGTTTAATACTGGATGGTCAAACATTTTGAGATCTCTCGTGAGTTGTTATTAGGTTCAGAAAGTTCAGTCACCGCGACAGATAGTAGATGAGCTCTACCCTTTATCCCATCGCAGCTTATTACCATGAACCGGATCGGAATGACGCAATAGATTTTCTTAACACCAGAAGACAAATGTGGGCATAATGACCACTGATCATCAGTTTGCATGCTAGCATTCATCCGTAAACGCACAAACAAAAATACAATTCGTACTGTCATTAAAATATGGTGGGGGATAAGTGTGTAGTACGATTCGATTTAGAAACAATAAAGTCAAACCAAATAACAAAGTTTGATAAAAGGTTATAAAAGCTGACAGAGATAAATTTCATGGTGAACACCGGTGGAGGTAGTGGTGGCGGTGGAAGAAATCGATACGGTGTACAGATTGGGTAGTCTCCAATGGAAAAGGTAAGCAAGTTGCAATCTTGCAACCTTCATTCTGAATGTCGTACAAAGTCGAGTTTGCGCTCATTCGACTCAGTTCGGTGAGCTTCATTGTGTGATA
>UZAN01045387.1:5206-19100 GCA_900618425.1 Echinostoma caproni
CCGCGAGAAGGCAGTGAGTAGGGCTTTCTCAGCAGAGGCTATTTGAGACGCTTGGTCGTCTGGGGGCATTTCGTGAGGTGCAAGGGCAGGGTGTCCAGCCACAACCCTAGACATCCACCCCCAACCATACTGAGGCCTTGGGAGGCATCGGAGGCAAAGGGTGGAGGATGTGTAGTGTGAGCGCCTTTTAGTTGATGTGAACTTTCTCCAGTTGGTTTAAGGGACACGTCATGTTTTGTTTTACTTTTCACAGTAGTTCAAAACAACTGAAGCGCCTGACTAAGTCTGTTTTGGGGCATACAAGTGTGTGCATAGTAAGCAAATGACGATCGTCTCAGTCAGGGCTAGTATCTTCGATCGACTGAATGAAATCCGATACACAACACTGAAAACTTTATCCGTTATCAACGAGATTACCCCCTGGTTGTACTTGAGATGTTCTATCTGAAGTACCGGTATTCCCCTGACTTACCATCGCTCATGGTTCTCCTTAATGCGATGAGGCAAATACCTTACCGTGTGACCTATGAAACGTTTGCCACAGATGCACTTAAAAGAATAAATTATCATAGAGGAGGTCAGTTTCGGCAGTTTGTCTTTCACTTGCATTCGCATCATCGGTGATATAGAAAACACTGGTCTAAATTTGTCTGCTTGGAAAATGGAATTCGCATCCGCTTTTAGTGACTTACTAGACTTCCTGCGCGTGATCCCCCCTCCCCCCTTAATCAGAATCCTCACGAATAGTTCTTTATTGGGGACAAAGACAGGGCTTTCCTTTTTGGAATGAGACACATATTCGTGTAAATAAAATTTTCCCAATAACCATCGTCTTGAAGCGGTTGGCGGATGAAGCGTATTTCTTTGCCCAATGTGTCTGCTAAACAAATCTTCCAGGCTAGATACCGAACTAGACCAAGTCTACTTTTCACAGAAACGAAATTACAGAAGTTGTTGTATTGACAACGTCAGGTTTTCTTTCTGTGGATCTTTCTTCCCACTGATCCATCTTCTCTTCTGAACACAGCTACTTCCAGAAAGACTAATACGTTTTTCGCTTCAACCCCTACAATGAAGTCCAGTGATTAATTTATTTGGTCAAACGATTCCAACGTCTGTGAGATGCCATTTTCTCAATCGGTCGCACAGAACATATGATCCATATAATTACTGTAATGCGTTTATCCTTAAATAATTGATCTCACTGTGCACCTTTCTAGTATAGTGACAAAACTACCGACCAACAGCGAACCGAGTGCAGATACCATGACAAATCCATCCATCTGCTAATAAATGGTACCATAAAACGGAAACTGAACGCTACGTGTCCAATGCAGTGGCATTTGCTATAGGTTTGCGACCGGAGCAACAACATTTACATCTAGCATTTTTATCCCATTTCGATCATAGATCAACTCAACGGGACACTAGCCCTGACTTCGACGATCGTCATTCACTTACTATGCAAACACGTGTGTGCCCAAAAGCAGACCAGTTCATGCGCTTTAATTGCTTTGACCTCGTGTGAAAACCAAGGCAAAACATGACGTGTTCTTTAAACCAAATTGGAGAAAGATCACATCAACCAACGCGCTAAACGTTCTTACGCACAGACATATTCACATCCTGCACCCTCCGCCACCGATTGATGGCCTTAATTTGAGGCAATGACAGTCACTGTGTAAGCATTTTCGTGCTGTTTGATATGCAATAGGGTGAGCGGTGATATCCGAAAATAGACGTTTGGTCATATATTCATCTTCTGTATCTCTATCTATCTATTTATCTCTCTTCCTCTGTATATATATATATATTATATATATAATATATATATTGATCGAATTGGTGCGATACTTTTACTTTCACCTGGCGTTTCCTCTACTTACCCAATCTTTAAATCACGAAATATGTCCATTGATTAAGAGTACACAGTGGGTAAACACGTTTTCAGCGAATTCATTTTTGTTTCCTCACAATTACATATATACGAAACTAAATTCAGTGGGTTTCAACAACAAGTAGATAGACCCTTTTCTTCTCCTTTGGCCAGGGAAGCTTAAGCTGTTGGATCCATTTTATCTATGTACAAAGTTCATGTTTGATGAGTCGGACGCTGATCTCTACTGTGGCCATTGACTTCCGAAATCTTATTTCCGTTGCGAAGTGTTTGTATTTAGTAGATAATAGTCTACTGATGTCAGTCAGAATCTTCCACTAATGTTTAATCACCCCCTTGCCCATATTTCGTTCCAAATGGAATAAAACCAAAGGTCGGGATGACAGAGAACGCAATTTTTCAAATCTCTGAATTATTGAAAATAAGTTTTCGCCAGCTTATGCTAGAATTTCAGCAACGGCAATGAAATTTCGAAAATCGATTTAATCAGAGCAGAGAAAGCGCGCGGTCCAGACGGCACCGTGGAGAATTGTGCCCGTGCGGTTTATTCGAGCTCAATAAAAGCGCAAATGTAGTAAATGCAGAACTCGAATTTGTAAGTTACCAAGTTGCTAGTCCTAATCGAAATTTTTTCCCTGAAAAATCACTTTCGCCATTCTTTTGGTGATTTGTGCTGAACCTCGACGGTACACTGGTCTATGACTGATTGGGAACAAAAGTTTCTTGACCTAGAAGAGTAAGGTTAACCCCTGCCTGGTTTTTGCAACAATTAGTTGTAATCAAAGTTTCAACCAAGTGTCCCATCTCCACCAAACCAGCAACAGTTGAGCTTGACACCTCCATTCTCGTCATATGTGAGCCAGCGTGGATTGATGCGTTAAGATAACTGCCTTGTCATTCGACCCACATGTAAGTCGCACCACAAGTTCACTTGGATTGGTGGACAATTATGGATGAAGTCAACCCAGGCAGCTTATCATTGTTGCGGTAGGGGATGCTTAGTGGCGTAGAGAAGACAAATCTTAGCTGGGCGGTAATAAAGATTAAATTTGCTTCATCGAATAAAACTCCACTGATCCTGTCATCGCCAATATCTTCTTTGAATGGAAGTTCTAGTAAAAAGAACGCATGTGATTCATTCAGTCTACTGTTTGAATTTTCAATTGAAGTTTCTTTCATATAAATAAAAATAAATAAATATAAATATATAAATAAAAAGGTTTTATAATGAATTCACCCGAAACATATGTTGGCCTACAGCGAGTGTTCTTGAACGTTCAAGTCCTTATACCCGAGAATGGACATCGTATCATCACACTAGACATATCTATAATACTATCCACTTGCATTGTGACTTGTATCAGTCGAATATCTTATAAACAAAGGTATGAGTTCACGGTTTCAACGGCCCTTAGACAAGCATCAGTCGTATTATAACCCAACTTTGGTAGAAAAATAATTCTGTGGGTCTCTATTTGGGTCCGGTTTGAGGATGTTTTGTTTCTGAGTGCCTACTAACGAGGGTAAATTTCTCACACATTTATCACACTGCTTCTTCTTATTGACTCTCTCGCGTGCTCGCCCACTCTTGATCATTCTTCCGACTGTGTTGTACTTCCATATCAAATGCTACCGGTTGTTCGACCATAAAATGAACCGACCGTCAAATTCCAATGTTCGCACTCACACATGTTCGCCGTACACCATTCATCCGTGTCTGATACACCCTCGTCCGACCCATTTAGGCAAGTAGAAATCTATGCGAAGCAATATCAATGGAACGGAATCAGAGAATTCACCAACGGTCTCGGATTTTTTCCAATTAATTTCTTGAATATCTTCCTGTGTGAATCCATCGTGCTCTAGACGTGTTTCTGCAAACAATTTAAAAAATGCAAAATTATGTGTCATGTGACTCCCAGTCGATTTGCTCGACCTCATCAGGTCATTCGAACGTATCAAAATCAAATAAGAAACAATAAATTACTAAATTTTCCGTGTACTTTTTGTTTGTGGGACTACACAGTACCTCTTTAGGATAAAACTTAAAACATTCGAAGGGACGAACAAACAAAAGTCACTCTCAATAAGTACAATTTATTCAAAAAAGAGCATATGGTGAATTCCGTCGTGCACAGAGAGCCAGTGAAGCGATTGAACTGAAAAGTGGGGGGCATTGCTGCACAGCTGTTTCGACCCTTGTTGGGTTTCGTCGGCACTGCTCAAACCCAACAACCACCCAAGTGACGTGAGTGAACCCGAGACCTCAGAGTTAGAAGGGAAGTGTGCTAGCCACTTAATCACCGCGTAGCTGATCAATGCATTTCTCATTTTGCCAATCCCCGATATAAAGCACAGCCCATCTCCTGGAGCGTGTGAAAAATGCTTTGTTTCAATTGATCAGATACTGTTCATGATTATTTTGTGAGTAGGAAAGCCGTTGGATTTTCCACAACCAAAAAGCGTATCTGATCCTGCATGCGATCAGGGCAACTTAAAAGCGTTGGTGATCCAGTGAATTTAAAACCAAACTAATTTGGAGCAAACGAAGACAATGGGCAACCCATGATCGGGAGAAATTGATTCAGCTCGTCTCTGTGAACGGCCCACACCACTCGGATTAAGTAGCCCGAGAAACGTGACCAACGGTCACCTGAAAATTAAATTTCCAATCAATAGCATGATATGTATAAAACGGTGGATGAGTTTTTCAATACGTTTGTCAATATAATGGATACGAATCCGCTGCGAGTATCATGTGACACAGAAGAACAAAATCAGGAATTTTGCACGTTTACTAAGTGAACAAAATTTCAAGTTGGACAGATCCGGTAATTTGAATATGGGACAAGTGGGTGAACCATTCATAGCAGGCCAGAAATGATTAACACTCGGTAAGAAATTTGGAGGTTCGTTCGATCGATGGACCGTGTGAATGTAGCATATCCATGATAGAATTCAGAGTTCATATATCCGTCGGATTCTTCCAATGTGGCGGTCAAAAAACCATAAAAATGCCAGAGCAATGGTGGCGATTTGAACCCGTAAATTGATTAGCAGTTAACAGCATTTTTCTTTAAATAACTTACTGCGCATTCCTTTAATACGAGTATCTTTGAGGACCGCCTGAGAGCACTGGACAGATGTTGCGTCGTTGTTGGGACTCCTCAGAATTGCGTACTTTTTCTGATCCTACTGGAATTTGAATCGCTATAGTGGTTTAAAAACCTTACCCCTGGACTTTACGATCGGTCATCATTGCCTGGAATAAACGGTTCACTCAACTTAGAGTATTTTGTTTGGTTTAACCTATTCCATTGTTTACACACACCAGGCACTGTTAATGCTCCTGAAGTTGGGCTTCATTCCTCGAGAGTTTGTTAAGTCCTCTCTGGTGTAGTGCATTTACTTGCGTTGACCATGTAGCCCAGGGATAAGGGCTTCGACTGGAAATGCGGAATATTTGCGATTCGAGCCCCAACAGGGGCACTGCCGACTAGTCCCAATAAGGATGAAACAGCTGCCCAGTGCATATGTCGTTCATCGCAGATATTTCTAGCAAAACAAAATTAATTAACTGGAGGTAAAACACCCATATTCAAAACCATTAGGAGTGCCTACTGTCTGCAAACAATCGAAAGGGTCTAATCAAACACAATACTCTGAACATAATGCACACCGAATTTGAATACAAATGAGAATATTTGGAACTATATGACCCTCTAATGTAGAAAGAATTTCTTGAGTGCGTACGTGAGTATTTGTCGAATTTCAATCCTTTATTCCCTTTGGGGACACAGAAGTGACTGTTCGTGGCCAGTTTAAATGCGAATGCGCAAACATAACCTGGGCAGATAGTAAGCTTTTGTGCATGTGTGCGTGTGCGTGTGTGTATGTGTGGTTATACACCAGCAATGGGCTTCAGCTAGGCCACAAAGTGCAATTCACATTTTCTATCATTTACGCATGACCTTAACTGCTTCCCCAAATGAATGGCCATATTGTCCGAATCTTATGAAGCTGAACGGTGAAACTAAGCCTGTTCCCGTTTTTCCCTGGGAAAAGTTCGCACAAATCTGGGTGAGTGAATTGATTTTACTGGAATTTCTTCAATGTTTCGCTCGAATCATACAAATTTATCCGGACTGAGATTGTACGTGAACTGTGTAAATTGCTTTATCCGTACACCACCGTGAGGTACATTTTTAGTTACCAACTGCCAGGGAGCTAGCCGAATACGAATAGAGCGTAAGTTAAGCGTTTTGTGCAAAACCACGACATCACACGGCCAGGGTGACATAGTAAATGTGGTCAAACTCTGGAATTTTGGAGGAGCGTACGCTTCGAAAAGCGAGTAAAGGTGTTAATGACTGGACCGAGTGGATAGGTTGGAAATGCATTCAGATAAAGCGAAAGTTTCAGAAAAAAGAGCTGAGACAAGGTGAACGAGGAGGAGGAGTAGCCTTGTCGTAACCTTTGATGTGCCGGGAGACAAGATGAGGAATAAAGTGAGTCCAGATCAGACAAAAATACATGGATCAATGTCTGAGTTTTCCGGATTGCACACCGAGATCCCTTGCATGACAAATCAGAAGAAAGTCACTGAGGAGGCATAGAGATAGGGTGAGAAAATGCGGGCGTGAACCGAATGTTCAATCAGTTGAAAGTAAATTCATTGGAGCAGTCTGTTCGGGGAACATAAATTGAAACCCTTGTGAATGTTGCAAAAAGTGTATTGAGAGAATGACTGAAAATAATGCCCAAATATTCAACTGATATTCCCCTACCGTCATTGAATAATGGCTGACCCGTCTCAAGGAAATTAGAGCAGGGTTTGTTTATACACGGATAGAAAATAAGTTGTCAGCATATTTCGGGAAGTTTATAGAGATGTATTGTATTGATGGACAGAAGACCACTTGGTGATTTGTGAGAGCAGAGCGCTCAGGGTTGATTGGAGCCAATAATAACCCTATCAGCGTATTTCATCAGTCTTCAGAAATTGGCATACAAGCTCAAAGAGCGGAAAAGAAAAATGAGACAATGTAACACCCTAAAGAACCTCGGCTTTGAAAGTAATTGCTGAGAAGACTTCGGTACAGTTGAAGTTTTCAAATGAACAACGGGAGTGGGGGGACAGTAATCTGCGTGCATTGAAATGAACCGTTCACTGTCAATTGCTTCCAAGACATGGCTTTTCTGTTTTGTCAAGAGCTCACAGTAAATAGAGTACTATTAAAACTAGATCATCAATAGCCAATCATTTGGAATAGTAGGCAATTTGCTACCATTTGTGTACGTTCACTTGGGGTCGGAGAGGAGAAGAAACTGTGAAAAATAACTTTTCGAATAATTTCATGGAGAAAACATTATAAATTTTGTGACGAAATTTCCGGAAGCTTTCCTTGAGCACGGGCTATTCTCTAGCCATTTGGTTCCGATGTTAAGTCTGATAGGTTACAGGTAATGATCGGTTTTAATCAATCAGGCCCGTCAGCCTCTTGAGGATAAAGGATCGAAGCATTTTGCGGATTGTAATGGAATCATTTACAGATAATTTCAGGGACCGTAAATACCTTCGGCCTTTGAGCAGACCCAGGGCTGACAGATTTCATGCAGCTATGATCTATCCCCTCGGATGTTGGTGGCCCGGTGGTAAAGGTTACCAAATTATCACCCCGGAAGACGAGTGTTGGAACTCCACCAAAACTACCTAACCTTCTCCACTATGTGTTGTATGGCAGCCCTTTGGTTGGTCCTTCCTCCTTTCTGAATTCCGGTATTTGTACATTCAATAAAAGACATTAAAATAAAAAATAACTGAAAAAAGAATGCTATTAGGATTCATTGTATACAGGTGTGATTCCCACAAATAAATCAACAAAAATCTAGACGAGAGATTGTGTTTAGAACAATAACAGTAACATCTTCACGTTGGCCTATTTTCACTGTTATTTCACCTACCACGTAATTCTCTGTGATGACAACTAATGAGCACTGGACAGCTGTTCCATCCTCTTTGAACACTGGTTCGCAGTGCGTACATTTTGTATCCCTACAGGACTCGAACCTGCAAACCTTCTGAGTGGGATACAGCTCTGTCTTATCTTGGAGCCTGATGTCTGTAAAATTTTAATCAATATTCTAAAACTTCAATGCGGTTTTCTCCACTCAAGATGTACGTAACGATTTCTGTCCAGTGTTGGAACTTTGTTTGTTTCCAACGGGCAAATATAATGGAATATAACGGAATACATTTTGGCCACAGATTATGCCCTTAGATGTTAACTGCACGTTTAGTACTCATTCAAATAATAAGTACCTTTAAGTAGAGGTCACAACCGGCATTCGAACCTCGTGAAAGAGGAACACATTGCTGCCAACTGAATCAATTACCATCCGATAAGACAACTCATTTCTTATTTTTATTTTCGTGTCCTAGCGACTCATTTAACTAGAAAATGATCTCAAAAAGATAATTTGTGATTTATCAAATCTCACTTTTCTGATCACCATCATCATCTTTCAGCAAGACAACGAACAGAACGCGTTTCATCGACGCAAAGCTGACAATTTAACCAAAGACCTGCTCAAAAATATCAAACAAAGAGAATAGATAATGCAATGTATAACTCGGGTGCTCTTCCTCTCAAATTGCGAATGATACAATAAAACTTTGGGTTTGTCAATTTTAGTTCAAATGATCAGTTCCGAGTTGCTTCGATAGTTGTCTTGCGGAGCTAACGGGTCGCTCATTATCCAGCCTGGGTAACGAACAGAACAGTGTTTCAATCTACTACTCATTACTGATTGGGTCTGGAGTTCAAAGCTCGGACGGGAGGGTGAACAGACACTACTGAAGAGCTCTAATATGAGTGCAACTCGATTCTAGTGCTTCTGAGTGCAAAGGTGACTGGAAGAACTGAGGATTTTGCGTGAACGCAAAATCTGAGGGAAGGTCAGTTGAAACCAATAAAAACGAAAAGTTATCCACGGCTTATTGTTGGTTATCACACAATAGCATTGCATTTTAAATGCATCAAGTTGTAGAGACTCTTAAACTCTTGAACTTTAAAGAGGAGAGACTCACTTTCGAAAAGCATTACGCAAACCCTGATCATAGTGCAATTACGTGGACCATTCAAACCATTTTCAATTCAATATTGGTGATCTGCCCCAGGACGATCACATGTTCATTTCCCAATGTAGATAAACAGTCACCAACGCCTTTGTGTTTCGATTTTCATTCGTCGTGGCTAAGACTAGCTAATTTCTTCAATAATCATGAGCACGATGCCCAAGTTTTTCAGTTAGATCCGTTCCATCCATGGATCTCGTGATAAACAGTACTTGTAAGTAGTCTGAATATGAAACAGTTTTTCAGTTTATCAAAATCTAACAAAAGTAGGGTAAACGACTGAGGGTTTGGTGGCACCCTGTAGATTATTTGGAATGCGTCATCGTCAACTTGATTCCCGGTATCCGCAAGATGGGCTACGATTGCACTTGAAATGGTTTTTCTTGTACATGAACGCAGCCAGACCGGTCTGTGTTCCTTGATTCTTTGGGATAATTGCCTGGGGTGCCACCAAACCCCTCGAAAGCCGTCCGTCAACGTCATCTCGCAACAGCCGAAGCCGTGGTCATTCGGTTATTAAACCCATCGCTTTGTTCCCAAAAGCGATTTGTACAATCACTCAGATTGCCGTGGCCACAAGGCGACACAACCCCCCGAGATGGACATGACCTTTCCCATGACCCCGCGACCCTAACGTGTGATGACACGTCCACGTCCTAATCGTTTTTCCTAACCGTGTTACGATCACATCCTCCCATCCCACCCTTCCCCAACCACATACCAGAAACAATCACAAACCACGAATCACACACAGCCATTGACGAACATTTTACTTTTAATTTGGGCTATATAACTGTATTAGCCTGAAGAAGAAGTTGTCGAAAACAAGCTTGTTCGCTAAAACCACCGTGTTTTATCTCCATGTCGAAATGGGAATTTTCCAGGATTTACATTTTTCGAAACGTAAATAAAAATTAAATTCGGAATCTCTATATATTGATGTTACCTACTGATTTATAACGTCAATTTTCTTTGGAATAAAAATGTATAATTTTCTAAAATTCTTGCGTCTCACTTTTTAATGAAAGTGTGCACCATATATATATGTTTATATATATATATGTCTACGGAATAAACATTCTACAGTAATACCCGTCCCTAAACTGAGACACAGAGTGCAGAAGCTTGTTGATAAGCTTCGTTAATCACCACACGCAACTGCAGCCACCACAGGACAACCAACCGATGAACCAAAGAACCCAAGAAAGCATAAATTTAAAAGACCTAACATCACTAGTATTTTTGCTGGCATGTATTAAACACCGGGCTGATATCCACATAGAAAAACTATCATCTGGATTTTGGAAGCTACTAAACAAATCTTAGCTGCTGCAGAGCGCCTAAAGCATACCCACGGATAAACTATGAATATTCTGATCAGGTCTCCAGAACCCTGCACAAGCTTCACATCTTTCAAAGAATTATGAATAAAAAGTAAATCACTCAAAGTGCGTTATGTTATGTGGGTTATCGATTGTGCCTTGAATGAAAAAGAACGCATAAAGTGTATAAGTGAACTCCGGTGTCAGTCAGCTACGTGCATTTCTGGTGAAACTTCAGTCCGTTAGGGTCAAGACTCTTTCCTTTCAACCACAGAGAAAAAGGCGGTAGCAATCGATGGGATAAAAATCGGTTTTAGAACCGACCCACAGCGGACAAATAAGCTTGTTTCTTTACCTCCGTTGACAAAAATCAGCCGGGTGACACAAGATATCAGGATATTATGGAAGGTCTCAAAAGGAGAATTGCAGCTTCCCATATATGCTAGCTCACTCTGTGGTTTCATCGGAATTACCCACCCCCTAGTCAGCGAGACTTCCTCTAAGGATCCCTCGCAAGAAAACCAACTCTCCACCTGAAAAATATGTAATGTAAATCACAATGCATCAGATTCATCGTAGTAACCCCTTGTGGACTAGAATAATGAAAAACATCAAATCAAAAGAGCTTTAAATTCTAATGGTACGATTTGAATCAAGAAGTCACTTTTGATATTGGCCGTCTCATGCTTGTTCAGCAGCAGATAGGCTGGTCTATAGAACATTTCACAGAAAATTCAACCTTCCTCATCGTGCTCACCGCTCGTTAATTCACCTGCGCTAGTAGCGTTATAATTCCACTATGCGGTGTCTGGACGATAATAATATATTATAATAATCATGATAATAATAATAATATATAATGATAATATATTACGAAATACAGTAAGGATGTTGATAATTTGGCGTACATATAACAGTAAATCTCATTTTAAATATTTTATCATAATTCGCGGCAGAATGTAGGATAATCAATGGAACAGTCTATAGTTATTATTTTGAGTACAGCAATTCGCTCTAAGTGATCTTGTTCATTTTTGACCGCTGAAGGAAACCGTCAACCGCGTTATTTTATATACTTCTCATAAATGTGAGTGGTACCTTACAACATTAGTAGTACATGCAAATTATAACGCTCAAAACCTGTAATTTCTCCAAGCAGCAATATGTTTTTTATATACAGTGCCTCTGGCAATCCATGATTTCTTCAACTGTCATGCGCAAACTGGTTTCGCTTCATCACCGCCTATCATTCTCTCGGCAAATAGTTGCTGGACAAGGCAATTGTTTGACGACACCTAAAGCACTCCCTCCAAGCCTGGGCTCCCTTCTTCAACAAGGATTCCACCTGTTTCGAAAGCTTCCAACACTTAGCCACAACGATGATCGAAGGACAGCGAGGGAAGCCGTGCAGACAGAGACTGTATGATCCCTCTCTTCTCCTTGGAAAGAAGAAGACTCCGAAATGACTTGATAGAGACATTTCGAATACCTTTATGGGATGGATCAGAAAATGTTCTTAGAGAGGTTAGAAATCAAAACTGGGGAGCGCACGTATATACCTGAAGAAAATGGGCAAGAGACTAGCGGTGCGTTCAGACGTTTTGGCAAAAGGGTATTCACTTCGTGGAATACCTTACTACAGGAGCAGGTGGAACTATGGAAAGTACATACGTTTAGTTAGGAACTCAACAAGCGCTAATCAAACTTATTTCCAAAAATAGCGGCGTAGGATGGATTCTTCCGTTTACTGACCACCCCTTTCAGGGAAACGCTTCCAAAATTGAGGGCTCTTACCTATCTTGCAGCGTCGGCCATGACTGAGACCAGTAGAACCAGCAAAGAGCTTCCAATGTGGAACACTCGCAGTATTGGGGGTCACCACATTGACTTACTACCAAAATAACTCTGGACGCTCGATTGGCCGTGGCCATCTCCTTCCCTGCGCAAACTGAACCAAACTAAACTGAACCGTACTGTCTGCTTGGCGAAAATAACTCAATATGTGCTGATGTTTAATGGGATCAGACCGAAAAGGCAATCATTCGCTTTAGAAAATACTTCATTCTTGAGTTCATAAAAGATATACAGTGACCCTGGTAACAATTAAGTGTTCTCAAAGACTTTTTGTAGATGTGACCACTTACTACATTTCTATCATCGAAAACTTTCAAACCGAATCCAATGCTAACAAATTTTATGATTTCAAGGTATCAAACTAGACAAACTTCAATAAGGTGCCAATGGTTTGGTATCAGTACGGTTATCACGGTACTGTTCTGTTCTGGAACAAATCCTTAAGGCCATAATCGAATATAGTTCATTGTAATTAGTTGGAAACAGCTCTAACAATTAACGCACATTTTTCATATATCTCATTCGATGGGCATCAACTTTCCCTTATAATGGAACTGCAGCACGTGCGATGCATGGACATGCATGCTGGGTTCACCAATCTGGGTGCCCTCCCTCTTACACTCCCTACTTATCCACCGAGTGACCCAGGTCAGGTCACGTCAATTCGGGTACACAGGACTCACGGCTGTGGCCAATACCTCTAGTTTCTTTCACTTGTGAGCTCTGGTGCGATCCCACTGTGCTTTGACTGCAGGAGAAGATTTTAGTTTTTATTTTCGGGTTTCTGGATGACGGTCAGGCTGAGATGCAAACGAAATGTTGGAGTGTTTAGTCTGTAATACCAATAGGCTTCAGTTAGCAAAGGTCATCGCCTGCACCGGTTTCTATGTGAGGAATTCAAGCCAGTCACCCTCTGTCAGCGTGTAAGCATAAGGTGTAAATAAAGACTTTGAGAATACAAGAGTTGTACTTCATAAATGATCGAAAATAAGAATTATTTGTTATAAAGGAAATGGGTGATAGAAAGAAGGAAAAGGAAAACTAGCAATATATGAGAGTACCTTCTACAGAGAGCTCACAGGTTGATCTATGGTTTACCTTGCACTGGTCACTCCAAATTCGGAAACACAATCAGCCAGCAGTCAGCAAGTTTGTGCTTGAAGCCTATCATATTCGTTGGTGTGACCACTGCTTCTGGGAGTTTGTTCCAACTGTTCACCACAAGGTTTGTTAAAAACTGTACTCGAACTTCCAACCCGGAACGCTCTGTTGCCAGTTTCAGAGAGTGCCGCGTAATATCACGTTGTCACTGACAGTGAACAGTGGGACACCCGTATCAGTTATGCATTTTATACTCTTAAAGGCTTCTATTAGATCTCTCCTAAGGCGCATTCTTTTCAGGGAGAATAGTTTCAGTATAGATAGTCAAGTTGGTTAGTTTTGCCCCCTAAGGTGGGGGACGGACCACGTGAATCTGCGTTGAACCGCCTCTAGGACTTTCCAGTCCGGCTCCGGATATGGCGACCACAATTGGATTTAGTATTCTAAGTGTAGTCCCACATACATTTTATATCAAAGGAGTAGCACATTAGGATCCCGCGATACAACAGTTTTCAGCAGCTGGTACAGTGTAGCGTGGTCGATTGTACGGTAAAATCCGGACAATAGTAGACATTTTCCGGA
>UZAN01045388.1:12297-28528 GCA_900618425.1 Echinostoma caproni
ACACGATCGACGGAGCGAAATCCACACCCAAGACCATCAAGAGTGCCTGGTGCCTCTGAAAAATCGAATGGGCTAATCCAAGCTTGATACTCTAAATTAATCCGTACCTGTTTTAAAATACAGTGCGAGGTGTGTCGAAAGGACTAAACGCCGATTTTCCACCGGAATATGAGAACACTCTCTCAAGATCCTCGGTAGATATGAGAGATTGAATACAAGTCACATGATAGAATTCAGTCACTAGGTCAGTATGTCGGACACACTCTAGGTCGATGCACGACTTCATACTCAACCGATTTAGAGACCTTGCATTTAATGAAAATGTGGTTTCACCCTCTTTCTTGGCAACCCTGTTGCACACACTATCCTTTGCATTGAATATACATCCTACTTTTCCATCGCATCGTATTTTGCTAAATTATTCAGACTATTGCTATTAATCACTGTGATCATCTTCTAGATTGCCTAACCAAACGACCGTTTTTTCCCATTCGATTTTATCCGTTTAAATCGCCAACTCTCACTTATCGTATCCCTTGATGTGTAACCTTTGTGGAACTTACTGAGAGCTGGAAGGAATCAGTGGTCACCGGCGATCAAATTCCATTTTATTTATCGTTTTCCCCAATCCAATGAATCAGTTGTTGTTTGGTAGTTTGTTTTATAATCAGTGTTTTAAGCTATACTTATTTGTGAATTGTGATGTGTAATGAATTACTATTGATTTCCATAGAAGGTTCTTTATCTATACACACACAGCTCTGTTCAACTAATCTCTTTGAGACCTTAATACATTCTTATACGCACTCTTTTTAATAAATAGGAAACCCGGTGTACAATGTTTTATTGATTACTGAAATGACGCACACCGGATAGATGCATAATCAACGACTAACTTCAGTGTATTGTTGGAAGCATTAACCACTTCATTATCTGACGACCTTTTGACCCAATCTTGGATCATGTGCTACGTTACTTTCCTCTCATTGAACCGTTGAGATTAGATATTTTATCAACGGTGGTGGTCCGGTGGTAACGTCACGATATTATCACTCCGCAGGACGTGTTTTTATCCCACCACCACTGCCAGAATTGCTCCATTGTCTACCCTACTGGAACCCTTCGATTGGCGGCTTTCCTCGCCTCGAAGTTGGTATCAATGTGTATTCAATAAAAGAAATTGAAAAGTAAAAATNNNAAAGGAAACGAAATCTACACATTGCTATCTCCTGAACATGTCATGCGTCACCGTTTATTTGTATCCGCGCCAGTCTATCAGCTGTAGTTGATCAAAATTTCAGTCGTATTCGGCAACCCCGTAATCATTTTGCGGGTCAAGTTTACTCCGGAGAGCAATCGAAGAGAACTAGTATCATTTACCTTTGCTTGATTACCCTTTGCATTGTTGAGCTGGACCACTTGCATTCTATCTGATCACGCGTTTGTTTTGCTACAGTTCAGTCTCCAACTCACTGATCGCAAAAGAAACAAGCAAACTCGGTTTGCATATCCTCGTTTATCTAACCCAGCAGTTGACGTTCGGTTTGAATAAAAACTAAGGCGTACGATGCGAGGTACAGTGTGATAGTAGAGGTGAACAATGTGATCAGATTAGACGAGAATTGCGCTCCGCAGTGAACGTTGTTTGGTGTAGCTGAACTCTAATCTTGTCCGAGGCATTGGTCAGCTCACGAAAAGCCTCAGGGGATACCTTGAAGCTTGGTGGGTGACAACTGCTAGAGAAATGGAGGTAGCTGCTGCTTCAGAGAGTATTCAAAGACTATTCCAACTGATGCTCAACTCAAGAGGTCGGTGAACCCCTGGTGGTAAACATATTTGCGACAAATGTGAGCACGCTATTCAAAATGGGGTACAACGGCTTGATCAATGGGCGGAATATTTTAGCGAACATTTCAGCTGGCCTGGAGCTTACTAAATTACCTCGTCTGTTGAAGCTGATCCCGTGTGAGACATACCATATGAACCTCCGACAGAATCAGAAGTGTGAACTTGCACTCAAGTCCTGAAGAAAGGAAAAGTAGCAGGACCTGACGGGCTTCCCCCATTCTGTTCAATCCGGGAGCGATTACCTCGTAGAGTCCATTAATAATTTTCTGCGTAACATCTAGCCGCAGGAGCGTATTCCATCATCTTGGAGCGAGTCACTGATCGTCCCAATTTTCAGGAAAGAATCCGCAATGACTGCGCAAACCACCGCGGATCAGTTTGATTCCACTAGTCTCTCTACAGTTAGCCTCCATCATATTTCGCCGTCTGATTTCTTACAGGGAGATCACCAACATCCGTGAACAGCAAGCCGGATTCCAGCCTGGTCATGGGTGCGCTGATAAAATGTGAACGCTGTATCAGGTCCTTGAGCTACGCCACAAACCACCGTCGACCAACAATCGCAGTGTTCATTGACCTAAAATAACTTCTGACTCAGTTGACCGCAAAGCACTAATGGGTTCTCCTCTTCAAAAAGAAATACCCTGGAAGTACGTTAATTTATTCCGGTCACTGTATTGACATACTTCTGTTTGACTTTATTGGTCTATGACAAACTAAGTAGCTCGTTCGTCACCATCAGCGGCCTTCATCAAGGGTGGCCAGATTCATCATTCCTGATTAATTTCGTCGTAGGGTAAATACTGTAGAACGCAATAACCGATTTTCAAAATGTTGTTATTGAGTGGGAAGCTAAAGGAAAGCTTTGTGATTTGGATTTTGCTGACGACATCGGTTGTCTTTCGAAATGTACGGAGGACGCGCAAAGCGTTCTTGACAGACTTGCAAGTCCTAAAACTGTATTCAGTATGCGCTTCCCACTTTCAAAGTGTAAACAGATAGTGCCAGATTGGGTTAGACTAGTCCTGAATTGAAACTAGGTGGTCAAGAATCAGATGAAGTTGGTTGCTTCAAGTCAGTAGGTAGTTGTGTAAACAACGACCGTCGCGCAGTCAAGAAGATAATTGCAGATATTTCCAAAGCTCGAGCGGCGTACGCCAGACAAGCACCTATGCTGACGGTGTAACCTTTCACTGAATTTGAAAATTCACGTATACTAAGCCATTGTTCGGTCACTTTTGTTTCACGGTTGTGCAACGTTTGATCTGCGAGTAAGAAACATCCCTCGCCTGGAGGTTTTCGACGATTGATGCCTATCTATTCTGGCTCTGGAGGTATGAAGTGAGCGGGGTATTAACCCAGAGGTAAGTAATCCTGTGCTTCAGAATGCGTCAAGGAAGAATTCCCTATGGCATTGAATTCAGCTCAAACGGCTTCACTAATCAGACACATTTTGCATATATCTAACGGTCGCAAACGGCACCGCATCTTATTCGCAGTTTGTGCTCCAGGCAGGAGATAACCACTTGGAGGTTAAGGATGACGTGGCGATAAGGTGTGAAGGCATTAAACAATCAGGTAGAGTAGGTGTTTTCCATCTTCCGGACTGGGGTACAAGAGTCTCTGTAACTCTTTGTTTGGAAACACTAAAGAATATAGCTACACACCGATAGCAGTGGCGTTCTTGTTGTTCCTTCTTAAAATGAGAAAACAATGGTCGACCAAGGTTGGCAAAATAGGTCATCATTGACAAACACTGCTAGTAGTTTTGTACGAGTATCATGTGAATTCTTACGCACTATGGAAGTACGGTAGGCGAGGATAGAATCGAATAGAGTTTCACGTTCACAACTGAGTTGACTGATTAATTTAAGGTAACGAATAGGGTGAGCGTTGGTCGCCGATGTGCATGTGTGAGACATAAGCTAAATAAGAATGAAATCAAAGCAATGGTGGAGAAGGGATGGTATCAGTGTTATAGCTCTAATCCGACAATGCTGTGAATGTCAACCATATCGGCAAAGTGTGTTCCGTATTATGTTACTAGTACGTGTTTCGAAACGTGGGGTGTTTGAACACTGAACTGATCATCGTACATGTGATTCGGGATCAACAGGTGCATTGGAAATCTTACTTTCCCTGTCATTATCACAATCAACTGTGATTATGCACAGACACTTCTACGATTGATTACAAATTTACAGTGAACAAACAAAAGCTTTAGTTCAGCAAGCTAATATCGATTGGCTTCCTCAAAGCCTGGGGATTATTCATAATACGTATTCATCTCCAATGAGTCCCGTGGGGTATCAGACTACATCAGGTCAAATAGTGTGATCGGTGTCGGAAAGCTACTTTTTCGTTTTAAAGAGTCTTGTGTTCTATTGGAGATACCCGATATCAGTTTAAGATGTTTCTTAACTACGGGGACCGCGTCTTATAGGGCAAATCGATCACTATTTTAATTCTGAATGATAGTGCATCTATCGATTGATAAGCGAGCGGTAAGTGGAGTAGAACACTCTGAGGAAGACAATAAACCAATTTCCAGATGCCTCACTCGTGAGCTATCTGGCTTTCATGTGCAGAGCACCAAAGTTCAGTCAATATAGTACTCCGTCAGTCGGTTGATTGAGTTTGTGATGCAGACTCAATGACGAGTTACGCAAGAGATAAACCGACCACATGTGTTGAATTACTTGGAAACAANAGTTTTGTGAATTCCGGTAAAGTGGGACAAAGGTTCAAGAGACTTTGATTTAAGAGGGCAGAAGAGCCAATAGGGAAAATACAGGCGATGATAAACTCCCGCGTATGATTTTCCGGAGCGCCTAGTTTTGTGAGTCTGTATGAATAAAACTGCAGCCCAAGGAAATTGTTCCCATACGTATACACCAGAAAAGATTGTGAGTGAAAGTGATATTGAAGCTTTTAGCCGAGTCATATTTGGGAACGCTATAATCTGCGGGAACGTGAGACGATTTTATGAGGAACGATAAGGGAAACCAGCTGAATGGAACATTATTACACTGCGGATGATGAGTAGAACTGTTCGGAGCTAGGAACAACCTGGAAGTTTATTTAAGCTGTCTTTTGGGATAGGGGGAGTGGAAACTATCTGGACCAGGGGAGAGAGGGCTAATCACTACAGGACTAGTATTTTTGCCGGAAATAATGTTATGGGGAAGATTCTGTGTGCATAAATCGAAAGGAGATACAAAAGCACCCCGAAAAATGGCATAAATAATGTTGACGGAAACGGACCATTTATCATGGAAATAAGTAAATTGGGTTCTGCTATAAAAGAATTTAATCAAAACCGTTAAAATTGCGGGTCTCAGGCAGCCATCGGAAGGCTTCTAATAAACAATTTTTCTTTTAGGGATCCGAAGTATTTGACTAAGGAGGATGGTTTTGGATAGGAAACGTACGTGTTACAACGCACCCAGTAGGTAGATGATGCTACGCAACAATTCCTATCATTCAAGACAGTGTCGACGTGCATTCTGTTCAGAAGTCTTCCCTTGGCTCTCATCGGAGAAAATGATTCTTTGACACCGTTGCGTCCCGCAAACTGTCTTTGAGGCACTTCGTTTAAAGAAACGAGGGGAAAACGCATTAGTTCGGAATATAAATAATTCTAAATAGTCATAATATAAACTGAGATGATCGGCAAGTGGATTGTGAACTCGCTAATTCTGACAATTGACGAACACAGAAACCGGATACTAACTGCGTCCACTGTGGCCAGAATGCGAAACCTCACGTGTGTAAATCGTCTCGTTTTTACTATGTACAAAGGTCGGAAAGCCTCGGTCAGGTTTACGATGTGATTAGCGTCGACAAGGTGCGACAAGACCACACTTGTGATTGACTTCACTACTCTAGTTCTCAAGCACACAGGTTGATGCTCACGGATGCGCTCGGACATGGTTGTGCGGCCAAAGCACTTTGCTGCACGACCAGGAGTCTGTCTCGTGAGCATCGCCCTGCCTGGTTAAGAAGTGACGTAACTAAGTCAACCACAAGTGCTGTCGTGTCGCACCTTATCAAAGCTAATCACATCAGTACACATTGTAAGAAAAACATATAGTAGCGAGCAAGATCGTTTGCAGAGTTCAGAAGCGATGCGGTCCGGAAAAGATAATGCACCACAGAATACCGGTTGGCATTGTAAGCTAGCAGACAGTTATAATGGGATCGGGTGGTAGATGATAAACACTTTATAAGATCTGCTTGTAGTAGATGCAAACGATTGTTCATTAACTTTCTGGAAAACGATTTACACAAGTTTGAGTGTTATCAAATGAAGAAGTGAAGCAAAATTTTATGGGATGTTCTGCTGCTTGTGGATAGGTGCGTTAAGTACATGAATAAGAGCTTTAAAACTTTCTTGAACATCCCTGGAAAGATTCCAGACAATCCAAACAGTCAAAGGAGACAAATACAAAAAGAAAACGTAAAACGGTGGATTGACACTTGAGTGATAGATAAAGCGTTCAAGAGTAGTACAGAAAGCGATACTTTTCTCACGTTTCCGTACACAGGAGTAACTTGGTCTGCCCAGCCATAATTGTGTATGATGCCTCGCTGGAACATAGAAAACTATTCAGCATGGAGCTGTCAACATGATAATAATCAAACAGACACGTTCTGACCGTTATTATTTGTTTCCGTCTAGCGCTAACAGAATATGGTGATAAGAAGAAACCAGGGCGTCCGGTGCACAACGAGGAGATAATCTGTTGTCGATCCAACACGTTCAACTGCGAGCATATTCATAGAGGTTTAGCATTTCGATGAGCTTCAATGTGACATTCAGTACAGCGTCCTTTGAAATTCATTTTTTAGGCACCAGTATGATGGANTAGATCCCCAACATCCGGATAGGACTCCGTCTCTGAAGCACAGGTTAAACAAAGCGGTGGAAACTGACGAACGTACAGTAAAGCACCACTTAGGAATGGTAGCTTCAGAACCATCGGGACGGAGCGAATTATTATTTTAGAATCAACAGCTACTTCATAATATTCCATTTTTGAACAGTTTTGAGTTAAATGACTCTGAGATTGGACAATGGACTTCAATGGATGACTCCGTCTCCCAGTTTCTAGTTTCTTTATTAAATGTCAGATTTAAATCATCCCGTCCACCTTAGTCCAACACACGACCGAAGAACGTTCGTTCAGTTGTTACGTAGTGTACAATATTTCCCGGCAGATTTTTGTTATACAGGTTTGCACAGTATAGATTATTTTCACTCTCTGTAAATCACCTTAAATTCAACTCAGCTAGTCTGATAGTACTTTGTACGTTCAGATAGACGTATTATCGTTCGACCCAAGTAGATAGTTTCAAATGAACAGATAAATTGTTGATGTTCGTGTGTTTTGAGAACTGGAAGCGTTTACAGACGTTACGCATCGAATCGAATTGTGCTTTCCATCCTCTCCGTACGGGTGGTGGTGATCCGGTGGTAACGTTACCGAGTTATCATCCCAGAGGGCTTGTGTTTGAATCCCACGAGCTCTGCCTGATTTCCACCACTGTGTATGGCAGCCCCTTGATTGGTAGCAAGCCGCTTACTGAAAATTGTATGATTGCATATTCCATAACAGGAAGTTTATATGAAAAAAGGTTATTCGAAAGTGTCAAATACGAATAGTGTGTGCATCCCGAAACAGTTGGCTGAACATTATTATCCATCAACTCATTCACTCTTTCCCGAACATCTCCACGCACANCACACACACACACACACACACACACACACAACACGCATACCTGTTATCACATTCGCATTATCCCACTCTTAAACTCTGATTTCCTTCGCAATTGTGTCTTCTCTTACCACCTGTTTTGTCCATATAAAACTGCTCACTATTTGCCCAGATGACGCATCTCCAAAACCTATCTTTTTTATAACTTGTATTCTTAATACGGCAGTAGACTACTCACGAGTAGCATAAACTCTTATGAATGCTTTCGGCAGTTGACTGCCATGACTTGGTATTCGGATAATATCCAACGTTTAAGCACCGGACATTCGATGTAAAGGTTTGTCACTATACTACCAGAATTTATACTCAAATTTATTATATTATACGATTGTGAGTGCTAATAGATTACAAGCCTATTCATTTTCAGATTTTCAAAGGCCGATATCCTTTAGTTCTCTGAATTCTTTTCTTTCACAGCCGTTCACTCATAGGTTGTATTGTAAAAGAAATCTGTACCAACCATGAAGAACAAATTAGATTTCTGACAATAACGCTTCTCGGATCAGAGCCAAATAATTCCGTATCAATGAACGCTGTGTCCAGTTTAGGAACAGGAGAACAGACACAAACCGGATGTAATGCCTGATTTTGTTTATTGATAACGCATGAACGACGAAGTGCAAAAAATATTCAGGTCTTGGTGAGAGGAATGGTAGTAGTGAAGATATTTCGATGCGTCAGAGTTTCCAACAAATTTCAAGTTTCTGTGTTACAACAGAGTACGCTGGGCTTATTATTTAAAGGAAGTTGAAAGGTTCTATGATTTTTTTAAGGTTTTAATGTGTGTACGAGAAAATAATGACGGGAAGCTGCTTGTTCAGTGGAACAGAATACACGCTAGAATAATAGAAACTTGTCGTGAGAACGCATTTAAGTAGCTGTTTTAAGCTCAATACCTAAGTCGTCATATATCGCACTTTCAGGAATGAATACGTAACATGAACAGACCAGGAAATTACAGGATGAGCTCCAGATTCACGGATCACAGATGGTACGGAAAGGAACTGACACTCAAAAACTTTCTGTATCCTCGATTATTCACAACAGAAACCCTCGCAAATGCATGTCTAAAGACTAAGCCCTGATTTGCCACATACGGTTTGTCTGCGCAGATGACTTCATGTAAGATGACTCGATCACAACCACATCAGCGTAGTTGATGTGAGACAAAGAATCGATAACAGACTTTGTCAGTACACATTACGGTAATGGAGTTAAAAATAAAATAGAACTTCAAACTGGGTATAGTTCTACTCCCAATTAGTCACAAAAATATCCCAATTGCACCCGCCGGTGTTTAACAAACAAAGCTGACGGAACATCGAAATTCCAAATTTGATTTTTCACTTCTTCAAATAAATGAAACTAAAAGTATGTATGAATGGCGGTATGTGATGAGTGTGTCCATAAAAAGAGAAAATTGTCCGCTTTGTGAAAGAAAAAACAAAAACAAAACCAAATACACCTTTTCATTCTCGAAACCAGTTATTAGATCCGTGCTTCAATCGATACTGATGAGCAAGCACCCTACGCAATTGTCAATTGTCTGGCAGAGTGAAACAACTGACGTGTATTGATTTTTCCCGAATTGAGCAAGCAATTATTACTTGTCAATCACTATTCGTGTAATTTGAGTGAGGTGATATATATGCAGGGCAAAGATTGCATACACTTTTTCACGCAAAATTGTATGTTTGTCTGTGTCTGTCTGGGAACGTGTGATCATCAATATGGTGGATGGATGGTATGCTTGTCAATATCGAAGTTGTCACATGAAGCATCTTGGATTGCTGTGTTCCGTTCGAGACAGCAGGGCAAACGTCTGGATGATAAATCTGCGCGGATTCATATCTCTCTGTATGTGTATGTTTTCTTGGGTGTGTGCATGCGCGTGCGTCAGTACATACTCTAGTCATTTTGATAGAGCACTGAAACAAGATGACACACAGTACGTCCCGTCTATTGACAAACAAGTGATACTCGATTGCTGAGCCATACTTTTGACGCCTTCCCGTGACAGGACTCAATCGACCCACTTTTCCTTCTTGGACTCGTCTTGGGTTGTGAAACGTGCACGTGGACATTTTGGCGCCCCACCTGCATCTGACTTGATCGATCGGGAATATATTTCTTGTGAATACTATTTTGCAGATTTGTTCTTCGATCAATCAGATACAATTTTAACAGGGTAACAGTTCATATCACTGGTCTTGTCATTCAGTACGCCAAATATTTCGGAACAATTCCGATCGATCAGGACCTGAATTGTTCATTTTCGTCACTACATCTTCGATAATCGAAGAGTAAGAAACGGACCGCTGAGTGTGCTATTAGCTAGTACCTAATTCACGCCAACACGTCGTGAAAATAAATCTTTTAAAATCAACAAAAAGGGGAAATATGCTACTATTTGTATTTATATTTATTTTCTCGAGGAGAAAGGATCACACTAGAAACGGTTTCTAGGATAGTAGCAGCATTAAAAAGCCTATACGTTCGTCTCAAATGGTAATCATGCAGGAGCTGCAATGGTGGTCTGCGTTCAGCGATCAAAGAACGATTGATGAATGGCTTTGGATATTTAGCCACTGACACTGCATCCTGGAGGTTGTCCATGCAACACGTTTGGGGCACCGATCGTGAACGAAAGCACCAGTGTACTCCAAATGGAGAGATAGCCACAACATGTTTCCAGTAATCTTTCTCGACCGCCACGGAAATCAAATTGCTTTTATTCAAACACGTCGGAACAGATGGGGTCAAATTTTTCTGTTGCATATTCCTTCAATTATCCCACCAGTGGATTAAAAGGTAGTTGGGTTTAGATACTGTCTCTCGTTTAATTAAGTGCTGCACCTAACTGTGTTCACACTTCACGTGCTTTCGTTGAGTGATTCAATATGTGGTTCACGAATACCGCCAGTGACCATAAATTTCATGATCAAACTCAAGTAAAGCAAAATCCACTGAGGTTATACAGAAAGGGGGTGGGTAGGTCATGTATGTTGTACTGGTGAGGATTTATTTGTAAAACCTCAACAGAAGAATATTGTTGCAGATAACCTGGCCGGTTTTTCTGGCAATCTTCAATGATTTCAGATTGACGGTAGATTTTTTCCTTTCATATTTGCATCAGTCTATGACATTGAACAAAAAATATTAACTGTGTAAATCGTTCTTATGGTGGATGAAAGTAGTTCGTCGGAATTACCCCAACAATCTCTATTTGATTCTGTCTCCTTCAGTGTATTTTCTGCTTTCTAATTATTGATGTACCAGGCGCTGGTCATGCACCGCTAGCAACCATCATCCTGAAGATCGGTTGTCCAAGATTCACCGGTGACGCCTCACTTTCTTCCTTCCTTTGTCGCACACAACTGCATTTTATTGGTCGTTTTTCCATTCTGAAAATAACCAATAATATAATCTACTGAACAAAAAATAAGTAAGAGAAACACAAAAACGAAAAACAGTCGTTGAAGGCAAATTCATTTTCTATATAGTTTCAACGATAATGAATTCTGTAAGTGATTTTGCACAGCAGAATTTACACAAAACCAAACAATACTGTTTTGTGAGAAATTCCCGATGATTTGTATCACGCAATGGTATGCTTCAAATCCAAATTGCACCTAAATTCTGAGGAACATTATTTAGACATATTATGTGAGTCATATATATGATATGAAATGTTAAAGTGAGGCAAAGGTTGTTTCCAGTTGATCATTCCGAACTTTCTAGCATTTATTGAAAATGCGGTTGGAGGGCATAATTTACAGCACTTTCCTCGGCCCATTCAAAACGTGTCGCCTACAGCAGTTGTACATCATCACTGTCTGACTGTTCCATACTTGACTGGTTTGGAATGAATTACAACTCGTTAGGCATACTGCTTTAAATAGAAGTTGAGAATCGTTTGTTATCGTACTCTTATGTGCCAGGAAAAACTTCTCCACTACTTATATGCCACTGTTGATCCAAAAAACGTAAATTATTCAAATGCGTGTTGTTTCGAACAACTCTAGTAAACGGAAACACTAGATTTCTTCATCACGTCTTAGACGTTTTCCGTTCAGTAAACCAAAAAGTTACATGATCATTTTGCCTGGACCACCCTGATAAATTTCCTATTTATTGCAGCTCATCTGGATCTCATTTAGGAATCCGGCTAGATGTCTCTATGTCACCGACTGAAGAAAGTATGTCTAGTAGTCGTAAATTAATCTTAGCCTCGTCCAGCTTCAGAGTAATTCCAAAAGGTTCACCCCTAACGCAAAATCTTACGTAATCTATTTCTCGGCAGAATTTCTGGATAAATCGATGCATTATCGGTTCCTTAACCCATAATCATCACTTTATTCTTCACTGTAACCCGTTCTTTCTGACAATCTATAGGCTTTCAACGGTCGCACACAACCTATTTCCGGGCTCTCGAAGTAATTCTAACAGCAGAATGCAGTAGACTAATGCCATATTATTAATTAGGAGTACTCCATGGTGTTGTGCGATGACAGCATCATTCTATAATGATATTATCGATCTTTCAGCAGCCTTCAAACAAATGTTGGCGTCTTGAATATGCCAACTACATCGTTCTCTGTTAAGCCAATTAGCCCAGTTTCGGAAAGTTCTACGAAACTATTTCTGGCATAGTCTGCGCTTCCCAATCTCAATCTGATGTTCAATTTCAGCCCTGCAAAAATTTTGAACGTCACTTTCATACTGTCCGATTGTTATACACTGAGTTGCGGGCTCCTATCCAGAGTGAAATAACGCGGACAATGATATACAATTGAAGTTTCACCTGCAGTAGCGTATTGGAAAATTTTGCGTTTTTTTCAGATGCACAAATCGTGTTAAATTCTAACAATTCCGCCAGCTGGATTTTCAGTTTGTTATTCAACCTGATTTTCCTCTTTTTATCATCCAATTGTACTTCATCTTCCTCATCCTTGTGATAGCAGAGGTTAAAGCCCTGCGTGACCTGATAAACACATTGAAGTCGTGTCTCATCGCTCCCCCTTATGTTGTCCTGACTAAACCTCTTGATCGTCGATTAGATTCTGTTTCAGCATTGTTCCTTCCAGTATGAAATGACCATCAGTTCACAATTTTGGCACTCCTCCACCAGAAATAGAAAGCACTGCACATTGTACACTCTTAGTTTTCATCACAAATCGGAATCCAGCGACTCAGTGGTGGGTTATAGATAGGTCTGAAATGTTGTTTAAAAAGTCATAACTTTGGAGGTTAGTTTTAAAGCGGACGAGTTGAAATGCTTGCAATGAGCCTGCAAACACCGGTAGCGCAATGCTGTTTTATGAACAAAGTGAAACATTTTGACAGCTGCTATTTTAGCCTTGATGTTGGTACGCATACATTCCACCCATGAGGTCCCGGGTCCATTCGGGGACCAAAATTATACAGATCGAAAAGACTAACGGACTTGCAAACATTTGTACTGTTTCCATCATACACAATCCATTTACTCCCTCTGACAATGAGGCGTCCGGGTGTATCTAACCAGATAAAGCAACTGGCATACAAAGTGCGTGGTGTTTAGCGGAGCGATCCGACTGAACCAGAATTCTCCACGTCCAATGCGTAGAAGTAATTGTCCAAACTAATCCGCCTTTATTAACACGAGGTAGACTTATTTTTAAATTGTGAAACGGTCAGTAGCTTTGGTGGTATTGCAATCTACGCAGGCTTTGAACCTACACGCTTTTATACAACAGCACACCTATGGCACCGATCCTTTGAAATTTTGATCATTCACATATGAATATTGCACCCCATATAAGTCAAACCGTCTGTTCCAACAACCGAAAAAGTGTAACAAACGTGAGCATTTCACATTATTTACTCTTTTTCTATTATTACAAACTGGATGCAGTATACTCTATCTTTCTACTACAGTTTGTAAAACCAAGATAAGGAATAGTCAGTTCAAGACCATAGAGCAATGTACGTAAGCTTCAGATCATTTGTCTGTTCTGCATGCGGACGGGTGACAATGATGATTTGGACAAGAAGACAATAGGTCACCTTGTGGAAATGTCTCACCGAGCTCGTGTGCGTGTGATGTTCGTGCATGGTTGTGCATGAATGCGACTACATACATGAGTGCGAGCGTGCGCATTTCTGTTGGTGCGAGAGAGTCAAATTAGATTGGACGGAGAGACGACCACTAATGCGTGGTGTTCAACGGCGCCGCAGAGACCAATTATCGCGAACGCGTGTTAACGTTTCAAGCACCAAACAAAAGAGTTTAGTGGTAGGTTTCCTGGTCCTCCATGCAATCAACATTAGAACTCAACATACAAATGGGATTATTTTTAGTGGTAAGAGATTCAACAAGCAACAGCGTTCAGTGTAATTTTTCCTTAGCAAGGTTTTGCAAAACAAGACGAGTTTCACGTTTGGTCTGGATTGGTATGTTTTAAAGTTCTTCTGTCCTTTCAATATGTAGCGCAGACAGGGACCCCGAAAACCCCATGGAACAAACACTAGAGTTTGATTCTTGTGATAATAAGCATGGGCGTGTGCATAATGTGCCACTTGTCTCTCTCTGTCTCTCTCAGAAAGCTCTGCTACCTGATAATAAGCGCTTTGTGATTGTCTACTACCATATGAGCCTGTGTATTTGTTCAGATTACTTCTGAATCTGTAATTGTTGTCAGTCTGTAGTTCACGTAATCTAACGTTCTGCTTAGGGCACACTCAACTGATACAAACGGGACAGTAAAGGAAGCCCGCCGTTTACTTTGCCATCATATGAGAGTGTGTGTATGAGAGCAAATACCAGCGTGACCAATGAGAGGGATTATGATGTACGGGGTTTGTTTGGAGCACAGCATTCACGCGTTCCCATCGATGGATTGGATGCGCAGCGGACAAGAGTTCAAAAATTCAATGCGTCATTACGTAACTGATTATGTGTGCCAACATTGCTAACAATAAAGCAGATTATGCATCCCCATCAGAAGTGCGTATTGATCAGATCAACGTGGTGCGACAAAATATAGGGAAATCAGTAATCTGAAAGCAAAAATGCCTTTTGATTGGCGGTTTAGGAACAGCGTGGAACAATTCTTCAACAAATGATATCATTTTCGTGAAAAAACAACCTTATCATTGTGGACTAAATTGGGGAATACGATAATTCAGATCGATGACAAATACACATGTGTTAACCAAATATGGAAAAATAATCCAGAGGGGTGATGATTGCACCTTGATTTAGTTGCTATCACCGGCGAGCTTTGGACTCTGTAGTCGGAGTTTCGAGCCACACCAGCGCCACCCAACTTTGGTGGTAGGTGGCTTTGCTGCCGTTTGGTTCAATACCACGCCTAACCTAGGTGTTTGGCTACTCCAAGTTCCGGAGCTTAGGTCACCGGGTTTCAATACTGAACAACAGACTGTCGTGACTGTGTGGTTCTCCTCGTCTGCTGTTCATCGCACAAGCGTGTAATAAGAAAAATCACTTAAGGAAGAAAACCGGTGAAGATTTAACTAAGCGGTCGTTTAAACAAGCTGTCACCGTAACAAGTGAAACCCATTTATGTAGTGGTTTTCATATAGGATGTACAATAAAAGAGATACATTATATTTCAATATACCTACATTGTTCGCTTCAAACGAATAACTAATCCGGCTAACTAAGCTGCACAGGTACTAGATGAATCCATTAGTGGGTGGTTGGTGAAACTGAACTCCGTTTGTAGTTCGATTTTTTCAATTATGTGGCTACTGATGATGAGGACAAGGAAGACGGTGTCGAGCAAAATGAAAAATTGATTTTTTTGCTTTTTCATGAAACATTTGTGGATGCAAAATGAAATCGGTTATAAATTTGACAAAGAAAATTGGGACATCTTTATGTATGCTCAATATTGATCAGTTATTAAACTTCTCGTATACGGACTGTTAAGTTCAGGGTCTGAATATCAAGAAAAGCTTTGTTTTACTTCAAAAACGTCATACTGCACACATTGTCATGGAAGGAGAAGAGCCCAGATGATAAAATCAAGTTTCAATAAACAATTCTTTTTCAATTCGGTACAATAAATGATGTAGCAATGAACAAGCATTGTAATGATATGTAGCTATCTTCCAGAGTATAGTCAGATTTAGATGTTTTTTCATATAATTATAAACTAAGAATTATTTTGGGGTTCAAACACGTTGAGGTTTATTTTCAAATGGTAATGTTTGCCTATGAGGGCCTTCAACGAGCCTTGTAAACTTATACCCTCAACTGCCGTTGAGAAAGTATCGAAATCAAATGTTGGACAGTGAAAAAGCGTCTTCTCGAACATGCTGCAGATGAAAACCAACATGTTGATCAAAGACACTGTCGCCGAATTTGTCATCAGATTGATAAATTTGGTGTGTCGCAGTAATCATTTATCCTAGTAGGAGAGAAAATCTGTCAAGCTTTTCACTGCGTGTCGTCTCCCGGAGCTCATGCATATCCGACAATTCAAAATCCAGGGTTTCATTTTCACACATGAATGTAATGCTTGCTGATTCCATCCTGTGACTGAAAAGTCAAAAGCCTGTGGTGTGGGTAAACCTTTGAGGGACGAATTTACTTC
>UZAN01045389.1:0-10525 GCA_900618425.1 Echinostoma caproni
TTGGCCCGTGGCCACTACCAGTCCTGTGAAACCTGACCTGACCTGACCTGACCTGACCTGTCCAACTGAACTGAACTGAAGGTCAGTTCTGTTCGTTGTACTTGAAGGTCACAAATTCAACGTACGGCGGTACTTGCGGTGGCGTCTTTTGACGCTGATTTCTCTTGATCTAATAATGAAAGGAGAAAAAGGTGAGAAAATAATATGAAGTGGTCTGAGTATTGATTAAGGAGAGTATCTAATATCAAAAGTACCGTGTAAAAACGATTAGGTGTCGAATGTATGTTGCATCTTTTTCAACCGAATTTTTACGTGTTATTTGGTGGTCGATTTGTGCTATTCACCCGAAAAAGCTCAAAAATGGCAATTTAAGGTTATCTTTTTACAGCAATGTGGTAGAGTTAGACGTCATTGCAGTACTCGTATTATTATTACTTTCTCTAGCATGCTAGAAAATGTAATAATACGAGTATTGCAGTGATCACTGCATACCGTTTAAAAGTGACCAAAGTGATAGGCGAATACAGCACAGATTGAAACAAACAATTGAAATAACCTATCATGATGCTTCCATCATAGTACGGCACGACAAGAATCAAATGCTCACTGAATCCAATCCAGACGATCAGGACTATTCAGTTACTTACTGTGTTTCAATTTATTGCGATATTAAGTACTTCGCAAGAACGGAGACGGTTGTTTTTCAGGATAGCAGAATATCTACCCAAGAACTTGGTGTCTGTTTTTCACGCATCCGTCCAGTTCAACCACCCGTCACTTACTGGATTGTAAGGGATGTGACAAACCTAGATATGCCTTTCCTGTCTTGTTCTGCGGGAAAAGTAGCCGTCTACTACAGTTCGCCAAGGCAGCTGCCATTCGACGTTACAAACCCGATTTGTGTATACAGACCAAATTCGTGACGGGCCTCGCGCTGCCCAGTCCGGTTTACATCAGTGACCTTTGGCCTCCTTATTGATTGATTTCTCCTTCCTGTGTGTTTACCTGTCCCCAAACCTGACACTTAACCAAAGGTGATCCAACGGTTCATGAGATTACCACGAAATTGTTGAATTCAACACACCCTGTGATCTTGATGCCTGATGTTCTCATGAAAAATGTTAAGGGGAATTGGTTGCATGGAATGTCCGGAATTAGGCAAAGCGTGGGTACGTGGTTTAGTCATCTTAGGCCTTTCTCATCATTCACCTTTCGTGTGATGAACAGGAGACGGGGCAGACCCCTTAGTCATAAGGACCTATTCAGTAACAGGAGCCCCGGGACTTGGAATGGCGAACCACATAAAGCCCCTCTAGGTTAGGCGTGATATTGAAGCGGACGAAGGCAAAGCTGCCTACCACAGAAAACGGAATGGCCGCAACGCCTGGTATTCCCGGTCGGTCACCCTTGCCTGCACTAACCGAGCTCGATGTTGCTTAACTTCGGTGATCAGACGTGTCCAATGTGATATAGTCGCGGCGAACCAGCCCTGTCACTCAATAAATACTGACCGTCCCAGCGGCCGTGTCACACGATTCGTGTGAGGTTTGTAATCAAGTTATTCCATCTGTAAAAGGTTGGTTGGCTGTCTGAGGATTAGCAACTCCGTGAACCCCTTATAATCTTTGCAAACTACAGCATGCTGATTTTACCCAACACTCCAGGTGATATCTACTTACGTGGCACTCAGTCGATGCTTCCACTGCGTACCAGATCGGTGATTTGTCGTACGAGCACGCTGGTCATCGTTTTTTGAAGCTTGTCCATCGTACCATGGTGCAGAAAAACAGCATCGACCGCAAGCTTGTCCGCGCACGCCATAAAATCCATCTGACCACCCGAAGCGGAAACAGCTCTCCGAGACGGATCAATGTAGTTTTACTTGCATCACGGACAAACCGGCTAGCGGTTTCTCCCACCTAACGACTAGACCTTCAGGAGGAAATGAATCATCACTGAAACGGTCGTAAAGTACATTTAGGTCATCTATCAAATAATCTGTCGTTCATAAAATGGTCTTTATACATGGCCAACTGGAAGACTGAATATTGGGGACCATTTCAGTAATCTGAAAAGACTAGAGACACTCACCTAAATGATTGCTTCGGTGGAAAGCTGCTCGCGCAACCAGAAAATACAGTGACAATTATTGGTCTGAAATCGCGAAGCACATGGAGAACGCAGCTGTGGGGACTTGTCAAAACTGTTCTGTTTTATTTACGGTGCTTCCGTCTAGTGATGTTCCCTAAAACCACTCCGCGACGCTACTGGGCTGCTAGGAAAAAGATCCAGTAATGGATTGAGCAGCAGGTCTATCGTCTGCTGAACCGTTCCTCTGAATACAACTCCAACTAACCAGAACGAACGCTCCGACATTGGCTCCAACCCTTCAACGTGTAAGGGCATTGCTCAGATAATTAATCAACTGAAGAATTGGAAGTTCACAACAAGACGGTATTACACCGGAGCTATAAAAATGTCTTTCGGTTCTGATGCATTCCATTCACAACCTTTTTCTTCAATCTTGTAAAACGAGCAATTTCCAACGGGTTGTAAGACTACCATCTAACTACCTCGAAACAAAAGTGATAAGATAGTGTGTGGTAATTACCATGGAATACACAACACAAGTTCGTACGGGACCGATTCTCTTCGGTGAGAGAGATATCCTCACCGGGATCACGGTTTTCATTGCAACAGGGAGTGCGCAGACCAGATATTTTCTCTATCCAGTGCTAGAGTACCCACAGAATTTCCAACAACCGACTACAACATGTTTCGTTGATATCAGGGCCACCCTCGACTTGATCAACAAGGACCCTATGAACTGCCTTACAAGCGGACAGTATACGTAAAAAACTTATCAGTTTCATAAGCTTTTACGTGTGCAAGAATGTGCATTTACGGTAGAGAATTCAGCAGTTTTTTGCTCAAACCCGTTGTTCGTAAGGTTTACCCTTTATCGCCAATGCTATTTGATTACATTATTGGTTGAGAAATGCACCGTGCGATCACTAACTACTCTGATGTTCAATCGGGCTCGGACGCTTTCCTACCGCTTTAGAATTCGCAGTCGACATCTTCATCCTAAAGACGACTCAGCCGCCCTACTGATAGTTTGAAATTATAACGTGCTCTTCATGAATGCCATAGAACGGGATCATCACGTTGAAGATTAAGATTTTTTGTCTTACGCTTCACAGTGTGTAACAACAAAATAATGATTGCATCGAGCTAGGTGAGTGGTGATAAGTGAGATACTGCTCAAACATCCTGACTTTTGTTTAACTCTGTCTTCCTTACCCAACTATGGCCCTTTACACCTTTTGCCGATCAGTAGCATTCTCTCAGAGAACTTTTTCGTCACTCGCCGAAGTTCACCAAAAGGTGTTTGCTCATTATTTCAACGTATGTACCGACCAACTGCAGTGCTGACGCACAGAAAGTCGAGTTCTATGATAAACTCAACAAACTCATTCGGTTGAGCCAAAGCTCCGATATAATTGTGCTCGCAGGAGATTTTAATGCGCAAGTTGGAAAACGCATCAGAAGCTTGCCTTTTTTATTGCACACTTTCGTGTGGTGAACAGCAGATGGGGTGAACCCCATAGTCACGAGAACCTGCTGTTCAGTGATAGAAACCGGCAACCTAAGCCCCGAGACTTCGAGTGATGAACCTTATGAGGCCCCGGTAGGTTAGGTGTGGTATTGAACCGGACGACAGCAAAGCTGCCTACTACTGAAGTTGGGTGGCGGTAGCGGGTCTCGAATCTCGGACCATAGGGTCCAAAGCACGCTTGTGACAGCGACTAAACCACTGCGCCACCAGCACCCTCGTCTTTGCGGTCGTTTTACTCTGTCCTGCCAGCGGGCATATAACGGCGATTGACTTCTTCAGTTCTGCGCAGTTCATCATCTGTTCCTATCCAGTACCAACCTCCGACACAGCTCTCAATGGACAGCAACAGGGAGCTTCAATTCAACTGGTACGCTGACTCAAATCGACCACATAACAGTAAGCTACCGTTGGCTTGACTCGGTGCAAAACTGCAGGTCCTATTGGACCACCTGCGTTAGGTCTAACAACGCGATAGTTTTGATGCACTCTCCAACTGACTGGTCGCAGAAAACCCCACCAAACTCAATTGATAGATCATTGCTTGACTGAACCAAACGTTCGTGCCCGTTCTGAATCAGAACTAGGGAAGAGCTAAGCGCGTCTCAACATGATGTAGATGAACAATGAGATCAGATTAGACGGGTAATTCATTCCACAACTAGAGTTGCTTGTGGATTCAAAGCGGTAGCCCGTCCAAGGCAAGCACTGAAAGCAGCAAATCCCGGCCACCCGAGATCAGAACACGGTTAGGGGGCGTCTGCAACGTCAGTTCACGAAGAGCCTCAAGAAAGACCGTGAAAAATGGTGGACAACAATAGCCAGTGAAATGGAAGTAGCAGCTTTATCAGGGAATCTTCAAAGACTACTCCAACTAGTGCGCAACACGGGAGGTCGGCGAACCACAGTTAATGAGAAAATCTACAATAAAAGTGGACAAGCTGTTCACAATGGGGAACAACGGCTGGACCGGCGGTGTACTTCAACGAACAGTTCAGCTGACCAGGCGCTAACCAGACTATCGTCTGTTGTAACTGAGACTTCGTGGACAGTGCCATGTGAATCTCCTACGAAACGGAAGTACGATCTTACATTAAAGCCATGAAAAAGGAAGAGCAGCAGAACCGGATGGGCTTCCACTCTTCAAGATGGGGGGCGATTACCTCGTAGACTCCATTACTCATTGAACGCGAAACATCTGTTCACAAAAGCGCATCCCGTCATCCTGGAGCGAATCACTAGTCGTCCCAATTTTTAAGGAGGAATCTCGCAACGACTGCGCAAACCACTATGGAATAAGTTTGATCCGAATCGTCACCAAAGTATTAACCGTCATACTGCAAAGTCTGACACCGTTTAGGGAGACAAATATCCGCGAACAGAAAGCAGTATTTCGACCAGGTCGCGGTTATATCGATTCAATGGCCTTTTTAGGTCGATACTAGGCCTCTGGACTTTTTCGTCCCGTATTTTGCTCGTATGTTAGCCGTCGAAGGTGTAGGTTGCCGAAGCTGAATCATTTTGGCTTCTCTACCATGTTCGGGATCGCAAATCAAGGCCGATTAAAAATCGCATCCTTGCCACTGCAGAAGCGGTTGGAATTCGTTTACATAATCCCCCTTGTGCGCCCAAAAACAATTTGTGAATTCAGTCAACCTACCATGGCCCTCCACCTCCCATCCTCATCCTCCTCCCCCTCCCAATCCCACCCCAAATCACGCAAGCAACGCGGACCAAGTGTAAGTTCTGATAGTAGGATCAACCATATCCGGTTTTGTGAATCGGAGACAGAAAACAACAACAACCATAAGAATCCCCATTTGAATAATCAATAATTTTGTTTTCTCTTTTCCATACAAATTGATGTTATATAAAATGTGACGTATAAACCAGTTGCTGAGTTACCGAAAAAACACTGCGAGATGTTATTTATCATAGCGTCGATGTGTGGTAGTGGATGAACATTTCAGTTTCAGTTTTTACAAACACCTTTGTGCGGTGGTTTTCGTTGCTGTCTTCACTCATTTGGATAAAGGAGCTGAAGAAAGATTGGAAGTTTGAGAGCCAAGTCCAAGAGGAGATATAAAATTGCAAGGATAATGAGTAAATGCATCTACTTGTATGGCCAACCGTCTGATTATAGTCAACACCCATTCTCTTGTGGTCAGCGTTTTCGCTAACAAGAACCAGAAAGAGGTTCAATAATGCTGTCCCCTAGAAAACGATACACCTCATACTTGAACTGCTCATCTTTAACCGAATTTCTTCTCGGTCCCGTAGCGATTGGCTTACAATTAAAAGAAAACTGGGCAGATAATGCGTTTGATTCGATTTTGGCCACAAAAAAAAGCCAAAGACAGAGAAAAGACCACGCTCACTACCCATAGTTCATCATTTAAACGAAATTAGTGCATAGAGTATTCACTGCAGTGAGTCGTACATTTTTATGAGGGCTTTTTCGGTTGTCTTATAATGGCATTACAATAACCAGTTATAACGCAAAAAGACGTCAATGCCTTAGCAACTCGAGATTCACAGGAATTTTCAACTCGTATGATTTATCGACGGACAGCGAAACACCTGTCAGAGCTACCAGTGTCTATCACTGCCTGAAGTTTACCACCATTAACAAAAACACGGTAGTGGTGGCGCGTGGAAATAACTGAGAGTCGCGACATACAATTTGCAATCACCAACTCACCGTCGGATAGACCGCTTCTTTATCCCTGTTCTATCGGCACTACTTTAGAGTTTGCTCTTGTGAACTTTCCGCTTCTGTCCCTCCCATTTGTTCTTTCTCGTCGATCCCGTTCACAAGCGGTTAGCTACCCATTTCAAGTGACTATCCTCAGGTGTCGCATTTCTAACTGCCGATCATCTTTTTTCTCAAGAACAGCACAACTGTAGAACATTCTCCCCCTTTCGGTCTTCCCTCCAACGTACAACATCCTTATCTTTAAGCGCAGTATCAACAAACTAGTTTCAATTTGAATGTTTCCCTTACCTTCCCACGTAAAGCATATCCTTGGATCATGGGGTTTACCTCTTTTTACTGTACTCACTTTCGTTGAATAAAAATGGACTAGGGACAGATGTGGTTGATGGGTGGACCGGTTTGGATTTACACACGTTTGCGGTATCCTGTTTTTCCCACAGGCTTTGCAGAAAGCGTTCTTGCCGAGAATTTGATTAACCACAAAAATAATATTCATCTTCGGAAATCGCTGATAAAAAGGGTTCTGTTGATCTGTGTTATCGTTGGGAGAATCAGATTAGTCGAGGCGCATGACGCAAATCCGCATAATGCAGGCTCCGTTTCATAGATGCCGTGGTTGCCTACATCAAGTATTTACTCCTCATCAGCTACTGGATCACCGCCACACGTTGGCGACAAACTATTGTCGTGCTTTTGTACATAAGAACAACATTCGACTTAGGTGGGATAGAGTGAGCGGGCTAGTAACCTAAATGTCGGTTGTCGCATGTTTGGAAATTGATCAAACAAGAACTCCCTATCGCATCGGATTCAGCTCAATAGTCTCCGTTGATTAGGACACGTTTTGCGTATCACTAACGGTCACCTACTGCAACGCGCCTACTTTGCAGTAACTGTTGCAGATTGGGGGAAGCTACGTGGAGGTCAGCAGATGACGTGGGGACGAGGCATGAAGAAATACACAGGGCGATTAGGTAGAGTAAGTGTCTCGTCTTCTGCAGTGGGGTCCAAACGATTCCGTAACCAGATGGTGGGAGGAACCGAAGGTCGTTGCAGCAAACTGACGACAGTGGTAATCTTTCTGTCACTTCTTATCAGACTAAAATGCTTGAAAACGCGTGTAAGCACAGTTGTACTGTGTACTCTGTGTTGCCCATATAGTCTCACTTTCTTTCCCCTTTCATGAAAATCGATTTAATCCCTCATTACCTTTTACATTCTCTCTTATCTTGTATGCATTATGAGTTTGGCAGCGATCAGTGAAGTTTGCTTCACTGTATCAGGTTATACGTTGATAATATTCGACTCAGTCGATCACCTTGCTCTGTGAACCTATTGCAAGCTTTTCTGGATAGCTTGAGTGCCAGCGTAGCCATGTTCGGTATGCTTTTTGCTCCTTCAAAATGTAGTGCTACTACAAGGCTGTGTTGGTCCAGCACCCAGCCTAACTCTAACTCGGAAAGTAATAGTACCAGTGGATAAGTTTCTTTATTTGGGCAGTTACATCTCATCCGGTGGACGCGTCGTGGATGAAGTGTCAGCTCGCATACAGAAGGCTCGGCTGGCATTTGCCAATTCGGGACATCTGTGGAGCCGTCGCGACATCCGACTGTCTGTTAACGGTCGATTGTATGCTGCAGCAGTTCGGCCGGTTCTGCTATATGGCACAGAAACTTTCTCATTTAGAAAACAGGATAAAATAAACTGTCGATGTTTGAACACCGCTGTCTACGCAACACTGCACGAATCTGATGGGGCAGCCGGACGAGCAATGCTAAGATTAGGTTCGGAGTTTTAGGTAAATGCGGAATGTTGAGAGCAGATTCAAGTGGAACATAAAGAATTCATATAAACTTATCTGGCATGCATAGTGCGTAGATGCACGAACGACACTGTTTGCGACAGTTAAACTTGTCATTCAGCGTCTGTAACCTCTGGTTACTCTGATCGCGGGGTCCCAATCCAGGGAGCCTAACTGCACCTGTGACACGGTGTCCTGGTCAAGGTTTTCACGTACCTATGCCACGTCTTAGTTTCACCGCCCTTGGCGTTTTTCAATCCGCTTCCTGCCTCGGCAAACATCTGGCGCCGTAGTAACCTATTTGTTACATGCACAACACGTGTCCCAACCACTGCAGTCTATTGATTGCTCAATTTACCCACCAAATGAAACGCGGCGTAGACAGCGGTGTTCGAACACCGACAATCTGTTTGTATCCATTTCCCGTAATGGCCAAGCTTCTGCCTTGTAGAGCAGAACTGGCCTAACTTCTGAAGCGTGTACTCGACCCTTCACAGATAGCTGTATGTCGCGATGGTGCCACAGATGTCTCCATTTGGTAAGTGCAAACCGAGCCTTCTGTACGCCGGAGATAAGAATGGCCTGGTTTGATGAAGCGTAATCAATCCTACTGCCAAACAAAAGGAGGACCTGAGCTGCGAATACAACAAACTAACTCCGTAAATTGGTCATATTTTTAATACATTAATGCCAGATCTTAGTTTGACCACATTATTTTCTTCCGTCCCCCACTTGTCTCGGTAAACATCGCATATCGTGACGGTGCACTTGGTGATAAAGGTAACACATGTACGGGCTATCTAAGGAGGTCATACACCTGCTCCAATACGCGACCGCGATTACCTAAAGGTTTACGTCTAACCAAAACGTTACTTGTCCGGTTGCTTCACCAGACTCATTGAATCCGGCCTGGAAAGCGGTGTTCGAATACCGGTAGTTTAACTGTGACTGGTTCGTGCCATTTTCTTTTTCTTGTTCAGGTGAATCGATAATCAGATAACACAGATAGCCGGGGTCACGAGTCTCATCTCAGCCTTTTTTGTTTTCTACCTAACTTCCTTGACTCTAAACGAGTAACTGCAAACAGTATCGTGTGGTAAATTCATGTCAGAAACGCGTAATAAACAGTGTCTTAATCTTGATGTCAAAATATAAATTTCCAGCCAAAATACTGTAAGCTGTGTAATTTGGCTGTCTCTGGACTATTCAGTGAAATACACAAAAATCCGGTTGAGAACCTCGAGTGTGCAGATATCTCTCACTCATGATCTCACAATCAACATTATGAAAGTACATCTGAAACTTCAAGTTTAGAGAACTGTTATACGAATGCAAGCGTCTGCTGGTATACCTCTGACTATGCGCACTGCCCTCCCTTTCACTGCGTTAACTTTGTTTGTCACAATACCGGAATCAATCTCCGTTAATTCCACATATTGAGCTTCAAAATGCAGATAGTTAACACCCAATCCTACGACAGCACACGACGTTGGAGCTTTTCTCTGTGTATCTACATGAATCATGTGGTTGTTCAATCCATTGTTATAAAATCGAGCCGCTAGTTAACCAGATACCAAATTGTTCCATTGCTCACGATTGACGAGTCTTAGTCGATCCGGTCACGGTTATCTATTGATTTCTTACCACCTGATATACCTTATCCGAAAATAATTTTCGTATCTTTTTTGTCTCGCATTTCTGTCATGTCATTGCTCTTTACCTGTTACACTGATATTCCAACTCAATTCTTTGTGTTATTTTCCATAGGTGGACGCTACCCAAGCGTGTATCGCAAGATTCACAACCCTAGCCCGGATGAACCTTTCGTCAGCCGCCATTTACACAAACAGTCGGTCGTGAGTAATGTTGAGGTAAATTTCTCTGCTACTCAGTGTTAATTCACACTTCATCCTGTTTTTGAATCCTGATTCATTCATTCCGGTGTGGTCTGCTTTGAACGTCCGTCAGGTCTTCATGCTTGCGACGTTTTCCTCCTGCCCTATTATTGACACCTGTTACGCAACCTCGAAGCAGTTGAAATGAAAATTCATCGACGGGCTTTTTTATGTGATTATCGTTCAGTAGTCTGTTGCTCTGTATTGTTTTCCACTGTTGGGTTTTCTTGACTATTTTTGATAGTTTCCTTCTTTTTATTTGTTACAAAACTTTTACGGATTTCAATATGACTACTGTTACAATTGAACAAGTTCCTGTGTCAGGATTCGTTGCTCTCACGGATAACTCTAAGAAAAATCCTGGGAATACTAATCGGCATCCACAATATCGTTTGCTAATTGTGTTTGACTATGCGACTTAAACACGTGCATGTAGGTTAACGCGGTGAGATGTGTGTGTGTGTGTGTGTGTGCTATATAGTGATGGTCTTTTTGGT